>LD362088.1:14327-27755 GCA_001465055.1 Ptychodera flava
TACACTTGTTATCAAGTCGATATATCGTGGTAACAGTCGGCCTTGTGAACTTTGGTTGAAGACCAACGAGCAAGCAAGATGTTTTAGCGGTCCATAAACAAACTTGACTGTCGACTGCAGGTAGCACAATTGGGCAGTCGTGTAACATCTATAGTCCTTGTATCGGGCGTAGTTCAAAACCATGGAGGTAAAAAAATACATCCATGCATGTTCAAAACCAAATATGTTTAGTCGACAGCACTGTTCTTGTTGTAGGTTTTTGTCTTAATGTCAATTTATCTAATATGTATACCGTATGCTGTTTTGAATGAAAAGACTTGTATAAAAAAACAATCAAGAAAAAGTTATGATACTTGCCCTTTTAATTAAAAGTATAACTTCATATATTTCTTCATGAAAGCAACAGAGGCTACATTTAAGTATATTTATTCTTTGAAAAATGTTGAAAGTAATCCATACGTCATATCAAAATACATACTAAGTATTTTCTCTCTCCTGTTTTACATTACAATAAAAAGACGTAGTGATCAATGTTTATATAAAAAAATTATTCATATACTCCCCTTATACTCATGACTGTTTTCAGGGTACTAAGCTATTAACTCACTCTTCTACCACCCGCGTTTGCTAATTTCAGAAGTGATTTTCAGCTCGCCAACCATTTTCAAATCACAATATCACATGCCCTGGTGTATTGTTCATAGCCATGCAGAGAACACCACCCCCCATAGACAGTCGTGAGAGACAAACTTTCTCGCTTTCATCATCCACATGTAACCAGTGCATGAGCCTGTATTCCCCGGCCCCTGGATGTTTGACATAATTTTATAGTCCAAGAGTAGGGGATTTGACATGGCTAGAAAAAAATGTCAAATTCTCCTGTTAGTCCCATGTCCCCCCCCCCCCCCCGTGGTGGAAACATTGATAAATGTGTGCGCATGACAGTGAGGAAGATGAGGGCTGTAATCTTTTTGAGATTCAAGATCATGTAGATGAATGATTCATGATCATTCACTTACACTATTCTGCAAGCTATGTAATCAATAGTCTTTTGGGGTGAATACTTGCTGACTATATTGATAAAAGGACATTAAAAATTAAAGATTACAACATTCAAAAGCATAGTATTGGTGGAGAGAGTGTTGACTTTCATGCCAATACAGGTCGTGAACAACAGTTTCTGCATTTATTGAGGACCAGAAGTTTGTTGTAAGGACCTGAAGCTTTGGCTTGGTGCAGGCCCTTATGACCTGAAGCTATTTTCTCTTAATTTCGCACACTGGTGAACATGCGTGCGGATGGTTCATTTTTGTAATGGGACAAGTCTGTAGTCAGAGACACGTTACATTTAATTTAATATGTCAGTTTTCTGAAAATGTTCAATGACAAATTATGCCAAATTTATGTAAGTCTCATCTTCAGTAAACTCCCAGGCTTTTGCAGTAAGGAATTCTAAGTGTGGAACACTTCTAATTTTCTTTATTTTGTCTTTTGTTTTCATTTTGCCATTTATTCTCTCCTTCTTCACTGTGCCTTTCTGTTCTTTCCATTCTGCCGCTAGCAAAGGTAAGAAACATTATTCTCAAGAATTAATCCCTGTAAATTTTGATTTTGCTACAATTCCACAGAGATAATTAACATAGAGCTTCATTACAACTGTCCAAAGTTTGGTGTAGCACAACATGACATCGAGTGTGCATTTCCCATGAAGACAGAATTACATTACTGAGAGAAACAGACTATGCCTATCTCTGATTCCTGTTAATGCATAAAATTGATTTACTAAACTGCTATGATAACTTCAGCAATCACTGTCATATGACCTACAGTAGTAACGCTGTCTGTCTGTCTGTCTGTCTGTCTGTTTGTCTGTCTGTCTGTCTGTCCTCTCTCTCTCTCTCTCTCTCTCTCTCTCTCTCTCTCTCTCTCTCTCTCTCATAAACACAGCGGGTGAGTTATAATCAATGCAATGAATTCTATAACCAAAAATTACTTCTGATACAGAGTGACTCACAGACGCGCGCAATTCTTTTCGATAAAACAAAAAAATAGACACACGACAACTTTTGATCGTAAGAAAAATCTGTGTAACATTCTTTTATCCAAATATAAAAAATTGACGTAGTTCTGGCTTGATCAGTACCTTGATAATGTTTAAATGACAAAACGTTTCACTGAACAAATTTTTGTATAGTTTGGTGGTTCGTTTTCAAGTTATAAATCGTCATGATTTACACAAAACTATATTCACTTTTTGTTACTGTACTGATTTATCTAAATTTTTTCTGTCTTTCTTCTTCTGCCCGTATAACGTACACTCTCTCATAAACGCATACAGGATGTAAGTTAAAAAAACTTTAATTGCAAACATATTATTCCCACCCTTATGACTATAACATTAGTGAAACGTAAACAACCGTTAGTGTGATAGACAGAATATCTGAAATACAGGTAACATGTCATATAACATTTTTATACCACCTTGATCTTTACCTTTTAGACCCCATAATGAATTCGTTTGAAAACACCTAATTATAAACCTTCAACAGTATGCCGGATTCTTCAATCGCTCAAGCCCTATATATTTGCAACCCTAAACCGAAGTTGTTGCATCTCTCTCTCTCTCTCTCTCTCTCTCTCTCTCTCTGTATTAGGAGGTAAGTGGAATCCCAGTATATACTACAGGGAAATATTATTTAAGATGCACAGTTTATCAAATGCACTCGCAATGCGTTTCTGTGAGACAGGGAATACACACATTGCCATTTCCGATCCTATATTGCTGTAAATACATTTTTCTTGAACTCTTAAGGTACAACAATGTTGATTAGAAATATGTCTTCGCTCATAAGTAGCTTATTACATTTACTATGATACATAGAACAACATTTTTCTCATTGCATTTGCATATAGGGGTTCAAATTCAAGCATATCAACAGGTTTTGTTTATGTTATGTTATATTATGAATATATTGTTATATATATATATATTACGCTTTTCTTCTATTACTTTCTATGTTTACATCTCTCATAAACACTATCAAAAACACAAATAGCCTGTTACTTCAAGTAACTTAAATTGCATGCATATTATTCGTAATATTGTGACTTTAATATAATGGAAAGGTATTCTAGCTTGTGTATAAAATATTATGCTTCCTTGCCTTACCACGTCATCAAGAGATTTTTTAGCTTTTAAGATCCGTTCATGAATTATTTTGACAATACTGAATTATGAACATAAATATTATCTACAAGAGCATGTACAATTCTTCTACAGCTCAAGGCATATACATTCATACATGCATCTTGCACCCTAAAGGGAAGTTGTTGAAGCGATGCTGTAAACTTTAACGTTATTTCAATTCTCTCTCTCTCTCTCTCTCTCTCTCTCTCTCTCTCTCTCCCTCAGGTCGTAAGTTAAATCAATTTAATTGCCACCATATTATTCTCAATCTGATTGCGATACTCAAACGTGTTTGAGAAAACTTTGTACCTTCCAAGCTAAAACACAAGGCAATTTTAAAATACAACATTGTGATCACGGAGCTTTAAATCAAAGTCTGATTTGTTACACTTCCCACGCTGCACTTCACATCAATTCATATTGCAACCATATGCAAATGACATCCAAGTTGCTGACACCATTTGAGGTCTCTCACTCAATTTCATTCTCTGTCTCACTGTCTCTAACTGTCTCTCTCTGTCTCTAACTCTCTCTCTCTCTATCTCTGATGCTGCTCTGTCTCTGACTCTGTCTGTCTGTCCCCTGTCTGTCTGTAACTCTCTCCTTCTACCTTTCTCACTATCTCTCTTTCTCTTTCTCCCTGTCTCTCTCCCTCCCTCCCTCCCAATCTGTCTGTCTGTCTGTCTGTCTTTCTCTGTCTCTCTGTCTCTGTCTCTGTCTCTTTCTCTCTGTCCCTCTGTCTCTCTCTGTCTCTCTCTGTCTCTCTCTGTCTCTCTGTCTCTCTGTATCTGTCTCTCTCTGTCTCTGTCTGTCTGTCTGTCTGTCTGTCTGTTTGTCTCTGTCTCTCTCTCTGTCTCTCTCTCTCTCTGTCTGTCTCTCTCTCTCTCTCTCTCTCTCTCTCTCTCTCTCTCTCTCTCTCTCTCTCTCTCTCTCTCTCTCTCTCTCTCTCTCTCTCTCTCTCTCTCTCTCTCTAAACTAGTCGGTAAGTAAAATGACAAAAATGACAATGACAAAAATGGAGATGAAATGGAAATTAAATAATGAATTCAAATATTACGTCATACAGCAGGAACAAGTTTTATACTGCTGAAATTAGGAACACCCACATATCTTTCAACTTTTAAGAGAATTTTTTGAGAGGCACTCTCACCTTTATGTGCCATACCCATCTCTCTCTCTCTCTCTCTCTCTCTCTCTCTCTCTCTCTCTCTCTCTCTCTCTCTCGTTCTCTCTCTCTCATTCTCTCTCTCGCTCTCCCCCGTGCGTTTTCCAAAGTAGAAGGTAAGGTTATTCCCCCAGAAATTCTACACTCAAATATTGCTTCATATCAACAATCAATCACACATGCTCTAAAGTCACTTCATGAAAACCTTCAATACAAAAACGCCACCTCCGACCATATTAGAGTGCTTTACAGAGTGCTACTCTGAAACTCTAAAGTTACATTACAGTTGATTTAATGTATTTCCTGTTTCATCAGTACCTGATTAACATTAAGTCAGCGCAAAAAAAATCATTTTTCTATTCACTGGTCTATAGAGTGGTATAAATTCAAGTTTATAAATCGTCTTAGTTTACATCCTGAATATATCTCTTTATTGAATAATCAATATATTGTGAAATATTTCTATACTTCTGTCTTTCTTTGTCTGCATCTCTCACACACACTGTATCATAACACAAACAGGCTGTAAGTTCAACCAACATTAATAACGAGAATATTTCTTTTTCAATTTTATGACAATGACATAACTGATATGTATTCTAGAGTGTGTATAATGAACAGAAATCTTTGAATAAGGTTAATTTCTCATATTTCTTTCTTAAGAAGCTACCACACTAGCCGTTTACCTTTTAAGGTCTCATCGTGTATTAGTTTCATGACACAAAATAATGAACGTTACCGACATTTCAACAGCATGGATAATTACTGTAGCACTCTAGCATTATAGCAATATATCTTATGAACATAAAAGGAGGTTGTTGAGGCAGTTCTGCAAATGTCAATACTATTCCCATTCCCCCCCCCTCTCTCTCTCTCTCTCTCTCTCTCTCTCTCTCTCTCTCTCTCTCTCAAAACTAGTTGGTAAGTAAAACCGTTGCGAGTTCCACACACAAATATTAATTCACATGCACAGTCTATCAAACTTGCTCCCAAGCCATTTCTACAAGACCAAGGAATGGTAACTGGCAACATCGATCATAGGATAATCCTCAACACGTCGCTTTTCTTCAACACTCAATTTACATTCATGTTCACTCGATGTGTTTATGGGTTCCTTAGTAGATTACTAACATTTACTATCTTCATCACAAAATGAATTCATTTGACATTACAGAATTAAGAATTGAAATATTACGTTACAGAAGGTACAGTTGTTCTACTACTCAAGGGATGAACAACTACATATCCTTCAACTCTTAAGAGATATTTTTGAGAGTCAATCTCACATTTTGGTAATATTCCAAACTGTGCGTTCTCAAAAATAGAAGTTAAGATTATCCCAAGAAATTATACACTGAAATATTGCTTCATATGAACAATCAATCACACATACTCCAAAGTCACTTATTTTACCTAAAATAAAATACGGCAACTTCCGATCATATCAGAGTGCTTTACAGAGTGCTACTCTAAAACTCTTAAGTTACATTATTGTTGATTCAATTTATATCCTGTTGGATCAGTACCTTATTAACATTCAGTCAGCGTACAAAAAATCATTTTTCTGATCACTGGTCTATAGAGTGATATAAATTCAAGTTTATAAATAGTCTTAGTCTTAGTTTACATCCAGAATATATCTCTTTGTTGAATAATCAAAATATTGTGAAACTTTTCTATACTTCTGTCTTTTTTTAACGTGAATATTTCTTTCTCAATTTTATGACAATAACACAACTGATATGTATTCTACAATGTGTACGATTAACAGAAATCTTTGAATTTCTTACATTTCTTTCTGAAGGAGCAACCAGACTAGCTGTTTACCCTGTAAGGTCTCTTCATGAATTCGTTTGATGGCATAAAATAATGAACGTTACCGAAATTCCAACAGCATATATAATTACTGTAGTGCTCTAGTATTATAGCAATATATCTTCTGAACCTAAAAGGAGGTTGCTGAGGCAGTCCTTCAAATGTCAATGCTATTCCCATCTCTCTCTCTCTCTCTCTCTCTCTCTCTCTCTCTCTCTCTCTCCCCCCCCGTGCGTTCTCCACAATAGGAGGTAAGATTATCCTCAGAAATCGTACACTCAAATATTGCTTCATATGAACAATCAATCACACATATGTTACGTGCAGAGAAAACAAACTAAAGGGTGAACTCAGCAGTTTCCGTTTAAACAAAATTCATTACGAAAATAAAACTAATTGCTAAGTCAGGGATAGAATACAAGCTTTAAAAATGTACAGACTACTTATCTCAGCTGGGACGGCAAAACTCCAGTCTCAGAGTTGTAACAGTCAGTCAGATGAATGAACAGTCCTTTGGCTTGCAGGCTTGAAGTTGCACAAAGTCCACAGTATAAATCCAGCGTTGGCAGTGAAGGTCTTGAAAAGTCTTGAAAATTACTACTGCTGGAGTTTCCAAAGACTTGAAGTAACACACAAGAGATACAGTCCCAAATGTCTGATTGCAAGCTGTGCACGTCCCTATTTATACACATGTGCTTACATAAGGGCATATAAGAATAATATAGGACTTTTATTTACATGCTAATTACTGTTCTAAAATTATCTCTCTTGCACAACTCAGTAAATTTCCAGAACATTCCAAACGTAGCTAATTCAAGGTTGTGAGGTCATTTAGGGCAGTGACCTTGAGAATGTTCTAGACTAATTGAACTCAGGTCATGATGAGTGTGGGGGGAAATGACCTACATAACACACCCCCTCTTGAAAAAGAAAATTTTTCAAAGAAAAAAATTTTCTTTTACAAATGTGATATTAAAAGTGTGAACAACAATAAACTATAAATACGAGAGAGACAGTCCGCAATTAAATTGCCTCTGCCTTTGATATGTCTAATATCAAGATTAAACTCCTGTAACATTAATCTCCATCTTAGCAATCTCTGATTTTATAGTTTACCTTGAATGATAACGATTATTGGACCTGATTTGATGTCTATTGCCTTTCAATGTCTGCAGAAAAGCAAGAGGGTTGTGATCAACCACTATTAGCTGATTTGAAGAAGTAACATAAACTTCAAAATGCTGTAAAGCTAATATCAAAGAAAGATACTCTTTTTCAATTGTAGAGTAGTTTCTCTGGGATTTGTAAAATTTGCCTGAAAATAGCAAACAGGATGATCTATCCCTTGACTATCCTCTTGCAATAAAACAGCACCAGCAGCCGTATCACTAGCATCTACAGCTAATTTGAATGGCATACTGAAATCTGGTGCAGACAACATTGGAGCACTTTGTAGTATGGCTGTAAGTGTATCAAATACCTGTTGGCATTGTTTTGACTAAACAAACTTTACTTTCGTTTTAAGTAAGTTGGTCAAAGGCTCAATAATTGTGGAGAAATTTGGACAGAATTTTCCGTAGTAACCAGCCATACCGAGAAAGCGCATCAGTTGTCTCTTGCAATTTGGTATGGGAAAATTTGAAATGGCACTGCTTTTGGCATCAACAGGATTTACCTCACCCTGTCCTCCAGTATGTTCAAGGTAAGTCACCCTCGCCCAACCAAACTCAGATTTGGCAAGGCTGACAGTCAACATTGCTTTGCTCAGTCTCTCGAAGAACTTCTGCATGAGCTTGATGTGTTCCTCCCAGGTGTCACTATACAGGACGACGTCGTCGACGTAAGCTCCGCATCCGTCAAGCCCGGATATGATGTCGTTGATCATCCGTTGGAACGTTGCCGGAGAGTTCTTCATTCCGAATGGCATCACTTTGTACTGAAGCAATCCGTCTGGTGTAACAAAGGTGGATATTTCACGAGCATGATCCGTCAGAGGGACTTGCCAAAATCCCTTCAGTAGGTCAAATTTCGTCACATACTTGGCTTTTCCCACTCAGTCGATGCAATCATCAATCCTCGAGATTAGGAAGTGTCTGTCTTTGTTAAAGTGTTCACTTTCCTGTAGTCCGTGCACATGCGTTAACTGTGATCCGATTTTGGCACAAGTATGCACGGCACACTCCAGCTACTTTTACTGGGTTCAATAAAGTCATTGTCCAGCAGGTATTTGACTTCTTCCTGGAGATATTTCCCTTTCGTTGGATTCAGTCTGTATGGATGTTGTTTTACAGGCTTACTGTTCCCAACATCAACGTCGTGATAGATGACGTTTGTCCTCGTTGGAACATCTTTAAACAGGTGTTTATATTCGTGGAGTAGTTCTATCACCTGTTGTCATTGTTCTGTCTGGAGGTGTGCCAACTTTGTAGACTCCAGATTTTCCATGATTTCTGAGTTCTGAAGCTTGACCGAGCCCAGCTTTGAATTTAGAATATTTTCACTCAAGTCAGTTTCAGTATCACTACTATCTTCATAACGGCTAGAACTGACTGCACTGACAGGCTATGTTTTAGTAGGATTATCCCTATCCAAATGTGGCTTAAGCATATTTATGTGACATAGCTGTTTTTGTTTTCGCCTGTCAGGTGTTTTTATGATGTAATTTAAATCGCTCAATTTCTTATCAATTAGATATTGCCCAAAGTAACGAGCATGGAGTGGTTTGCCAGGAACCGGAAGAAGAAAAAGAACTTTTTGACCTGGTTCAAACTTTCGTTTTGAGGTGTTTGTATCATATTTGATTTTCATTTACTGCTGAGATGACTCAAGATTTTCTCGGGCTAATTCACATGCTTTAGAGAGAAAATCGGACAATATTGCAAAATATTCAGACAATCATCATTGTCTGATAGGAATTTCTCTTTGAAGAGCTTAAGTGGGCCACGGACTGTATGTCCAAATACAAGCTCAAATGGGCTAAAACCAAGAGACTCTTGAATTGACTCTCTAAAAGCAAAGAGCAGAAAATGAATTCCTTCATCCTACTTCTTCTCTGTGTCAAAACAGTAGGTCCTAATCCTGTTTTTCAAAGTTGGATGAAATCGCTCGAGAGCACCCTGACTTTCTGGATGATAGGCGGATGACCTATACTGTTTAATGCCTAGCTGATCCATTACCTGTTGAAAAATTCCAGACATAAAGTTGGAGCCTTGATCGGACTGGACACATTTAGGGAGGCCGAATAATGTGAACTTTTTTACTAAAGCTCTCACTATAGTCTTTGTCTTTATATTTCTCAGTGGTATGGCTTCTGAGAACCGAGTAGATGTACACATCATTGTCAACATGTACTCATTTCCTGATCTTGTTTTTGGCAGGGACCCAACACAGTCTATGAGTATCCTACTAAATGGTTCTTGAAATGCAGGTATTGGCTGTAAAGGGCCTTTGGAATGGTCTGATTTGGTTTTCCTACCATTTGACATGTGTTAAAGTTTTACAGAAATGTGCTTCATCCTGCTTTAGATTAGGCCAATAAAAGTGACTGAGAATTTTGTGACAAGTTTTCCTGACTCCTAAATTACCAGCCCAAGGGGTTTCATGGGCCAGGCGCAATATTTCAGCACGATAGGGTTTTGGGACTACTATTTGATGTTTTATAGCCCAATCGTCATCGACAAAGACATCTGGAGGTCTCCATTTACGCATGAGAATGCCAGATTTTGTATAATAGGAAACAGAGCTATCTGAAGTTTCACCTTCAGCATCTACCCCGTCAAACAAACACAAAATATCTGGGAATTTGTGTTGTTCTGCAATGAGATTTGATCTAGAAAATGTCTGACCTTGGTCAGCAAAAGTTTTACTGGAAGTTTCAAATCCACGAGGGATAACGGAATGATCCGCGTTAAACACCTGACTGAGAAAGGTGTCATTTAAGTCAACATCTGTGACATTATTTTTGAGAATATTTTGATTCTCAGAAGTTTTCTTTGACATGGCTCGAGTAATAGCACATGAAAGGAAAAGACCGGAATTTCTTCCTCTATTGGCTCTGGATTTTGATCTAAACTAGGATTATTAGTCAGTAGTGGATTAGTAATGACCTTGTCCCCAGCAAGGTCGTTTCGTAGGAGAAGGTGAATCCCTTCAAAAGGCAAAAAGGGCCTAATACCTAAAGTCACAGGTCCAGAAACAAAGTCCGAAGACAAATAGACATTATGGAGAGGAACAGGAATGCAGTCATTGCAATCTACCCCTTAATAAGAAATTTGCAACCTGAAAATGACTTTTCAGAAAACGGCAAGGTATCTGCAATTATAAGAGACTGGGAAGCCCCGGTATCTCTTAAAATTTTGACAGGGGTAGCAGAAGAAAAATCATTAGAAAGTGATATAAAACCATCGTGAATAAATCTTTCGAAAATACCCATAATGCTATCTTGAGAAGAATTGACCTTGACCTCATTAATTGGGGATAAGAGGGTTTTAACCTCAGAAAATGTGTTACACACATTATTAGACTCTAATTGAATTGATGAAGAAATAAAGCTGGTTGGCTTAGATCCACTTTGACCACTTTGACCTTCACGTTTTCTTTTCAATTTGAAACAATCTGACACTAAATGGCCGTCTTTCATACAATAATTACAAGAAAGTGTACCAAACTGTTTGTCAGAAGGAGATTGAGACTCGGGATCTGATGATGTGGGAGTGTTACTTGAACTCTGTGGACTGTTGTCTTTTGATTTCCTACTGTCCTTTGAAAAAATCTTGGATGAAAAGGAAGAGTTAAATTTACCTGCATTGTTTCTGTATGAAAAGCACTGGGATGGTTTGCTGAGAAATGAAGATTTGTGGGTCAATGAATAATCATCGGCCAAACGTTCAGCAAACTCCAATGTATCGGCCTCTTGTTCATTGATAAATGTCTTGATGTCACTCCGAATGCACCTTTTAAACTCCTCAATCAAAACAAGTTGTAATTTTTCAAAATTCTGACAGACCTTTTCAGAAGAACACCAACGATCAAACAGTTGTTCTTTTGTTCGAGCAAATTCAACATAAATTTGATCCTTCGCCATCTCACAATCCCTTAATTTCTGACGGTAAGCTTCAGGCATTAACTCATAGCCCTTGAGAATTAATTCCTTCACAGAATCATAATTTGAAGTCTGCTCTACTGACAACTGAATGTAACTTTTTTTGGCTTTACCCACCAAAGCACTCTGCAAAAGCATAGACCAGGACTCCTTAGGCCAATTCAGACTCTGAGCAATTTTCTCAAAATGAAGGAAATATTTATCAACATCCTTCTCTTGGAAAGGGGGAACTAACCTGAAATGCTAAGTGATGTCAAACTGGCTGAAGGGAAGAATTTTCCTGACTGTCCAAGCTCTAAACGTCTCATTTCTGATCTTTCTTTCATTTCCAATTCTCTTTCTTTCTGTCTTTCTTCCATTTCTAATCTTTCCTGCTCATCTTTCTCTCTCTGTGTCTTTCTTCCATTTGTAATTCTTTTTCTTTCATATGTAATTTTTCCTTTTCTAATGCCTGTCTCTCTTTTTCCATTTGTAATTCTTTCTCTTTTTCTAATGCCAATTATTTAAGCTCCAAATCGGCCTGTATTTCTAATTTTCTTAATTCAAAGGCAGACTCAGGCTCATAATCTTTCAAGGCGGATTCTTCAATATGGTCTGAATTGACTAAATGTTTTGCAATCTTGTACTGAATTTCCTTCTTGGGCATAGATCTTTTGACTTCTACTTTAAGGAAATTGGCCAGTGAAATGAGGTTGTCTTTTCTGAGGGAATCAAATGTGTCCTGATCGAGGTCATCCATAAATTCGTCTGGCTTAAATTCTGCCATGATTGAATTTTGCTGAGTTCACAGTATACAGTGGTTTTGAAAAGGCTGGCAAAATATTCTCAAATGGCTGAAAATGTTCGTATCCAAGACGAGCCCCCAATTTTGTTATGTGCAGAGAAAGCGAACTAAAGGGTGAACTCAGCAGTTTCCGTTTAAACAAAATTCATTACGAAAATAAAACTAATTGCTAAGTCAGGGATAGAAAACAAGCTTTAAAAGTGTACAGACTACTTATCTCAGCTGGGACGGCAAAACTCCAGTCTCAGAGTTGTAACAGTCAGTCAGATGAATGAACAGTCCTTTGGCTTGCAGGCTTGAAGTTGCACAAAGTCCACAGTATAAATCCAGCGTTGGCAGTGAAGGTCTTGAAAAGTCTTGAAAATTACTACTGCTGGAGTTTCCAAAGACTTGAAGTAACACACAAGAGATACAGTCCCAAATGTCTGATTGCAAGCTGTGCACGTCCCTATTTATACACATGTGCTTACATAAGGGCATATAAGAACAATCTAGAACTTTTATTTACATGCTAATAAGTGTTCTAAAATTATCTCTCTTGCACAACTCAGTAAATTTCCAGAACATTCCAAACATGACTAATTGAATTCAAGGTTGTGAGGTCACTAAGGGCAGTGACCTTGAGAATGTTCTAGACTAATTGAACTCAGGTCATGATGAGTGTTGGGGAAAATGACCTACATAATACATACTCCAAAGTCACTTCTTTTACCAAAAGTAAAACAGGGCCACTTCCGATCATATTAGAGTGCTTTACAGAGTGCTACTCTGAAACTCTAAAGTTACATTATTGTTGATTCAATGTATTTCCTGTTTGATCAGTACCTGATTAACATTTAGTCAGCGCACAAAAAATCATTTTTCTGATCACTGGTCTATAGAGTGGTATAAATTCAAGTTTATAAATTGTCTTAGTCTTAGTTTATATCCAGAATGTATCTCTTTGTTGAATAATTAAGATATTGTGAAATTTTTCTATACTTCTGTCTTTCTTTCTCTGCATCTCTCACACACACTCTTGCATAAAACAAACAGGCTGTAAGTTCAAGCAACTTTAATAACGGCAATATTTCTTTCTCAATTTTATGACAATAACTAACTGATATGTATTCTACAGTGTGTATGACGGACAGAAATCTTTGAAATACGGTTATTTTCTCATATTTCTTTCTTAAGGAGCTAACACACTAGCCGTTTACCTTTTAAGGTCTCATCATGAATTAGTTTGATGACATAAAATCATTAACATTACCGAAATTTTAACAGCATGTATAATTACTGTACTGCCCTAGCATTATAGCAATATATCTTCTGAACCTAAAAGGAGGTTGTTAAGGCAGTCCTTCAAATGTCATACTATTCCCATCTCTCTCTCT
>LD362097.1:3906-20531 GCA_001465055.1 Ptychodera flava
GCAGTCTGTGTTGATAAAATATTACAGTTCAGTTTACTTGCAAAGAGATTACAACAACATTCCCATTGTCACTTCACATGTTTGCTAGAGCTGTGTTTGAAGGGAAAACTTTGTAAAATCCATGTGGAATTTGCCAGCTTACTACCTGTAACAGTGTTACTGTTAGTGTCAGGTACTAGAGCTTTGGTAGGGTGCAGTCAGGGTCAGTAGACTCCTGGAAAGTCCTTGAATTTCAAAGGCTATTAGAAAGGCTTGGAAAATGAAATTGAGTCCCAGAAAGACCTGGAAAATTGATAATCCAACCACAACTTTCAAAACTGACAAGATGATCACCCACAATATTATAAAAATGAAAGCTAAAATGGTATACCGGTATTAATGATGTCCGGAAAATAGTTTTTTTGCCCTAAAATTGCTGAAAAAGTCCTCTAAAGTGCTTGAATTTGAAGTAACTGTGAGTGTATGGACAGTGTACAACAGTTAGTGAATATCTTGACCAATCTGTTTTAAACAGCATCACTGCAATGCTTCATTGCCAAAAAATCTCTTGCATTTGCGTTGACGTGTGTTCCTTGAGAGCCTTTAATACAGAGTCATTCCCGGTTCATATTTGTGAATGTCAATTTAGCCAATCAGTTGAAACACAATTATCACATGTTTGTCTCATGCGTAACATGTGACATCTGACCTGACAGTATCTTATTCAGAAAATACTTCAGAACCAGAAGAGGAGGAACTTTCTTCTCTGGTTCTTGCCAAACATACCATAGATATTTGTAGCAGTGCAGTTATGATTTCATGTTTATTTGTAAATTTTCAGGCCAGACTGGCAATCCTATTTTGATGTCTGTTGTACATATGCAAGGAAACCAGGGTTTTTCACTGGTACTCCTGAAACAAGGCCCTTTTATGAACTGGGTAAGTTTTTGTCTGTGCTCATTATTCTGTATGTAATGATCAGTTTCTGTATTCACCCTATTTATAATTATACACACATTTTTCCTGCCACATTTTTGGATGTGAGTTTTGAGTATGGAGAATGAGTGGATCAGTTTCATGACTGAACAAATATACTGAATTCCTACTTACCAGAACAAGATGTTCAAGTTCTTAAAAATTGTTCAGATTAACACTCAAATGCAAAGACAGAAATACATGGAAATGGCAATATATCAGTGATCTGGATATCAGAAAGCAAAGTTCAAAATACTTGATTCCTTGTGGATTTCTCTGATATGGTTTCAATTGGAATCTTTATGTAGGTCAATAAATAGTAAATCATGTACAGAACGTAGATCCATAGATAGTGACTCATATACAGAACAACATAATTTAGCAGCAAAGTATTTAACTCAATAATTGTCAACTCAATTCTTCAAGGTACTTATCATTCACTTTGGTCATGAAAACATTGAATTTATTGTGTCTCACCGTAAATGTGATGAATAAAACTGATTATAAATAGTGTTACCTGTAACTACCCCTGGTATCAGTAAAAGGGAAGATTCTCATTTTGAAAGTAATGTAGTATCTTTTTGAATGGTAACCTTATTGATGTGAATTCTGCATTCTTATACAGTTGATGATGTGGAACAAGCTGAAAGCATTGTTACAACTTTAGAACCTGACAATATATACTCCCAAGGAAACGCATTGGCACTTCTGGAGTTGTTGAAAAAGTTGACGGGAAAAGATGATCCAAAGGTAAAGTATATGCAAAGCTAGTTATCCTTATTTTGATAGTCAATCTGCCTGACATTTGAAGAACTTTACTCTGTGAGTGTGCGTGTATTAGAGTGTGTAGATGTACACCAATCATTTTGTCATGGGAGGTTCCTAACATGCAATGAATGTAGCAGCGTTAACACAAACATAAGCATACCTTGTAGTGTTTGACAATTATTACTGTTCATCTTGCATGAATTTTTTAGCATTAATGAGATTGAAGGATATTGATCAACATTATCGTTTGATTCATATGATTAATTAGTTCTCATCTCTTCATATTAATGTCCAAATTGTTATTTTTGTTTGGGCTAAAACATGAAAATCAGTGCATGAAGAGGAGAAAAAACAGACTTTTTGATAACAATGGAATACACATGTACTCTTTTATAATTCTTTGAATCATCCATGAGATGTCATAGATGACTTGGCATGAATTCCAGACTTTTGTGTAATGCTGATATTTTTTAAAACCTGTATTTCAAGATAAACTTATCAGGTAAATCCTCCAAACTCCCGGATTTGACTGACTGCAACAGATACACATGTATCATTTTATTATTTGATAACAATATCTCAACCAGGTAGTTTATGTCGGAGACAGCCTGAGATCTGATGTGTTCCCGATGGCTTCCCTAAACTGGTCATCATTACTCATCTTGGAAGAAATGCAAGCAGAGGGCTTAATCACAAACGGTGACAAAGAAAATGATGGATCAGACGGAGACACAAATAATCCTCCACCCAAGAGAAAGAAATATAGCGTGAGTGGAGAAGACTGAAATATTTTGACATTGATTATGTCTTTTGTCTTTCATTAACATTTTAAATGTTGAATAGATGTGTCTTTTGCATGTAGTGTATCTACAGACTTTGTACAAGACAGATTCATGAAAGTAGATGCAATGTCGGCACGGTGAATGATGTTAGAATACTGTGTGGAGTCCTTTTTGTCCAAACAAACTGATCACATAAAGGCTGCTGCCTTTTATGTAAACATCACCAGTATGATATCATGTTGGTATGAAATGCACGCACACATTCGTACATTTTATTTGGTTATATTTGTGAATGGAAAAAATATTTTGACCTGTACAGAGCCTCTGCAAAAGACTTACAGTGAAAATAACCTTTGCTGCCGTCTTTGCTATCATTCCTAACTCATTGTTTATTACAGAACTTATGGTAAAATTGTGTATACAGAGACATTAGGTTGAAGGGTCAAAATAATGTGTTATCCACCCAGAAAGATAATGAATATAGGCTCTCCCTGTTACAGCTTCCAGATGCATTGGAAATTGAGTACTTGCTCTCCAGTAAGTGGGGGTCTTTCTTCACAACCAATAACAACATATCAGGTGATGGCAAAAATGAGAATCAGACAGGGATTGCAGCCATGAATACTCTTTGGGGATACTTTATCAAGACATACAGTGATATAGCTGTACCTGGATTAGAATACATAATAGGTAATATATGGCATTTCTATTGCATACTGACTTGCATTGTAATAATCCAATCTGTTACTTCCAGTCTGATGTCTTTCTCCCTTTTGAAATGGTAAATCTTAAGCAGGGGTTGCATAAATTTTGAACAACCAGACCAAAACTGCAATTTCTACTCTGTATATCACATACATGTATGTGATTGTTTTTACTTAACCTGGACATCAAGTTGATAAATGTAATATTATAAAGGTATAACACAAGCTTATGGGGAGTTCTAATGGAAGCTGGATCAAAATCGACAGCATCACACAGATCTTATGCAGCAAAATTATTTTTAGACCTTGGATTAACAAAGTTTTGCAACTTTGGAATTCCAAGAAAAATCCTTATGCATAAAATAACTTGTCCCATATGTTTCATTTAAACAAAGCTAGAACATTTGATGGACTTAAAAAAGCAGATACTGTAAACATTATTTTTACTGACCTGACCCTCTAACACACACATGCCAAGTAAGTGGATTTTGTTCATTGCAGCTTTTCACTGACTTTGTAGATGGATAAGGGACAGGCCTGGCAAAGAAAGGGTTAACGCTACATGCTGACCGCAAGGAATTGTCAAAAAAAAAACCCTACCGGTAGTTTTCTAAATTGTTCAACAGCTTCTCACAAGTATTTTAAAGGACAGGAATTTTCCTTTTCTTTCACAGATCTACCACTGGATCACAAATTTCCAACATTCAGTGTGGAAAAGAATCGTTCTGGCTTCTATCCAGCTCTTCCAAAGGCTCTGGCAACTCCATAACTCTCCAGGTGACAGGATGAAAACCAGGAAGGACATATTCACAAAAAGTACATACAAATTTACCTTTTTACATGTCATTCATTATCCCGTGATTTTTACTGCCACAGCCATCAGAAATTTTTTTAACAGTTACATTAAGATATTTATACTGAAATAAATCTTAAGGTTCCAAGACAAGAAATGTGACCTTTTTAATCTAACAATTCTCTAACGGTTAATAAACTCAGAACCCCCATAAAGTATACATTTTCTGAAAGCCTACATATATGGGAACATTTTGGTAACCACAGTGTCACCATTGTTTACATAACTATCACGTGACAAGATAATTTGCATAACCTTTCAAAAGTCGGTTTTCCCTATGTTTTGTCTCAATACTTCAAAATATCTGACTCAAACTTGCTGGAATGCAAGCTGTCACAATGCTCTTTTAAAGTGTGTCTCAGATTTTTTATATCTTGCTTAGTTTTATTGGAGCACAATTTTAAAGAAATCAACTATGGTAAAATTCACTGGTCTGGAAGTTTTTCTGGCATAAAAAATGTTTAAGAAGGTTTAAAAAAATTCTGAGACACACTTTTGAAGACCTGTAGGATAGCTTGCTCTCACATGAATTTCAGCCACATATCTCAAAGCATTGAAACAAAAGAGAGGGAAAACCGATTTTTGAAAGGTTATGCAAATTACCTGTCACATGATAGTTATGTAAACAATGGTGACACTTTGGTAACAAAAATGTTCCCCTATATCTAGGCTTTCCGAAAATATACAATTTAGGGGGGTTCTGAGCTTATTAAACACTAGAGAATTGTTAGTTTAAATGGTCAATTTCTTGTCTTGGAACCTTAAAACAAGAAAAGAATCAAGAGATTTTACGTGAAGACAATAGTCTGTGTCTTAAAAGGAGGCACCAGCTAGCATGTTTTGTCCAAACTTTTAAGTTTCATATGATCGACCAATAGCTGTGACTACTGGCAAACAAGATGGGATCCTGTCAAAATTTGTATAAATGGGCATTTACGATAGGCCCATATGGGCTGCACCTCTTTGACATTCCTGGATACCAAAATTTTGTGTCATTTCTTTGTGTGTTCTTTTTACTAACCTGCTACAGATGTACAACAACACTCATATATAGCAGAATGAGCAAGTGAGTTTGACTGTTTGCGCTGTTTTTGACTGTCAAAAAACTGGTGATATAACTAAGAAAACATAGCACACGATATTTAAGTGGAGGGCATTTGCACCATGTGTTCCAATGGATGACAGAATTGTTTCTGTAAGGATTCTAAAGTGTGCACGCCCCATGTGTTATTTTTGCAAATTTGCTTTCAGGCAGCCATATGTGAATAAGACATCTTTTTATTATAAATTTCCTAATGCACCTTCAGTCCATGCGTGGTTATCAATTCTTATATGCACATTTTACAACAAGACTATATACATGAACAAATTGTAGTTTGAAAGGCAAGTCATGATGGAAATGTAAAAAGAGTGCAGCCCATAGGCCTTTAGAATAGAATGTGCCTCAGGGACAGATATCTGGTCTCTCAAAATTTTACAATTCTTTTCTGATCTACCACTTGGAGGGGCTCATTTCAAAGCTCTTGGACAACAAAAATTTCACTGTCTCTGTTTTTCAAAACTTGAAAATTAAATTTTTCCCCATAGAGTTTACAAGGGATTGTGGCCATTTTGAATTTCAAATATCGGTAAATGTTAGGCAAAGCTTGCAAGGTGACCCCTAATTTTATTGTTTGGTGAGAGAATGCTTGAATGCATCATTGAGTAAAGTTTGAGCAAAAGTTGTTCACTTTTGAGACGCATATTATCTTAAGACATGGCATTTTATATAAAATAAGTACTGATAACCTGTTTACATTCAACAATTTTAATATGTTAATGAGGGATTTTGAGAAATGTACACAAATGGGCATTCATTTAGGTAGAGTTCACATTTTATTACATTTTACTGCACCAAAGTGTTTTTATGAAGTCCAAAGATAAAATTTCTAATGTTTATTTGTATGATCCCATTCATTTCAACTGTGTTCTGTCATAGGAATACAGGGTAAAGAGGTATTGAAGTATTGAAAGTTATGGTGTATGTTTTGATATATTTTTCATATGATTGTTGTCTTCCATAAGTTTGGTTATGATAGTAATTAATGTTTTTTAACATAACTCAGGAACAACCAATAAAAACTTTTATTATATGGGTAAATGTTGTGTGACTTATCTGATGATTCAGTGAAGCAGCAAATACTAGCAATCAGATTTTGTTCATTGAAACAAAACAGCCCTGTCAGATTTAAATACTGAGAATAAACAGCTTTAGAAAAATTACAGCGACTTCACAAATACCCTTGGCATAGACCAGTGCAATGACAAATTGAAAGATTTGGAGTTTGGTAGAAATGCCCTGAATACATAGATTGCATTCATTCCTTTCAAGCTCAGACTGAAGATTTTTTCAATAAAGTAGGTTGAATATGACATCAAAACATAATCAGATACGGGTTTTGCGGACCGAGGTTGTACGGTGGAAGGGCCCGAGCGTGCGAGGGCCTGTACGCCGTACGTCGACCGAGGTCCGCAAAACCCGTATCTGGGCCGTAAAGGTTTTATCATATACCTTATTGAACGGTTGTGATATGTTTCAGTATTTATCAATAAAATTTTGTTAAAGTTACAGGCGTACATTAAAAAACCATGAGCTACGCAACTTTGCGGATTAATATGTACGATGTTATCATTTGTTCTGTTGTGGAACGCGTCGCGAGCTTGTTCTATGCGAACGCCAATGTCACTACAGAATGAGCACTGATGAGTAGTTGTTTCTGCTCGTTAAAATACACTTTCTCAGCAAAACATTGAGAGGAAACTATCAAACACTTGTTTTAAACCAATTTTGATCGGAATAAGATTAGAACTGTCTACAATTTGCTTCAAAACTACGAGCGAAGTGCATAGAAACGGGTTCGAATCTCGCACTGACGTGCTTTCGAATGGAATGTACGTGGATAGCAACGCGCGTAGCAACAACAACGAAATAGTTCGAAAATGCGCGCACACTACCTTATTTGGGCAAAGTGTGCCTGGGCGTGATACGGCAAATTATTGCATGCCTGTAAGAGCGCCTTTTTCCATAGGTTTACATGGGTATGTGAATCTACGTATATGATAAGATCCGAATATCGGTATCATTTGAGGTAGATAACTTATCTGGTCCAAGAAACACAGTAATAACATAATAAGGTCATCTTGAGCTGCTCATCTATGGTACTGGGTTTTAATGTGACTGCCAATTTTTCTTCCTCAAAAGCAATATTTGTTTAGTTGAAAACGTTATTTTTCAAACCAGTGACTGCACAAATTCACAAATAACCTTATTTCTCACTCAAAAAGAGCTTGTTTGTTTTCAAAAATCTTTGCGAATTTATTTATAAAAAAGTTGTCGATAACCTTGTCTTCTTCCACCATACAGAAGGGTTAAAACTATGAACTTTAGTGGTTAGAGTGTTGACAAAAAAGTGGTACATGTAGGTGACAGGGAATTCATTCACATTTGTAGAGTATATTCAGCAAGTACATTGATCATGTGAAGACAAGTAGCGTTAAGACTTTGTCATTACAGCGTGCAATTTCAATTGGAATCAGACCGTGCAGTCCCAGCAAGTTCAACAAAGTTATGTCAACTTTCAACCAGATATTTTCTCTACTTTTGAAGCTAAAGCTGACCAATGTGAAGAAGTTTAAGGCACAAGCAATTCAAAAATTCACAAAAAAATATTTATGACCTTGTTTTTACTCGACAGATATTGCTATAAAAAAAGTACGGGTCAAAACAGGCCCCCTAGTTGCAGATCAAAAACCTTCATATTGAGAATAATGTTATATACCCCCTGGTACAGTTTATCAGAATGAATTCTTTTTTTATAAAATAATGATAACTTTGGGGAGACTCCATTTCCAAAGGCGAATGATTCCCGCCTCATTTTACCAGTTACGATGGAGGCTATTCTCAATAAAATGAAACATCTGAATCAGATCAGTGAAGCTTTCCTGTGCTGTAGCATTTGTCTGGAGCAGTTCAAAACTCCAAAGATTCTATCTTGCCTGCACACATTCTGCCAGCAATGTCTGATCACTCTGGTTGAAAAGAGTGGAGGATCTCTGATCTGCCCTGATTGCAGACAGCAACATATGGTGCCTGATGGGGGTGTGCCATCCATCAAGGGTAACTTCTTCATGGATAATTTGATCGAGAAAGTGCGGCAGCTTTCAAAGGCTAGTGAGCAGAAATGTGATTTGATGTGTGAAGTTTGTCAGAAGTTGGAGAGTGAAGCAACATGGCTTTGTGAAGAATGTAAGTGTCACCTTTGCAGCAACTGTGCTAAGGTACATCAAAATCTACCAGCAACAAAGACACACAGTGTACTGGCTATTGAAGAACATAAGAAGATACAGACCAGGCCGAAGGCGTCACAAGCTGTTGACTACTGCACTGTCCACCTGAAAAATGAACTGAAATTCTTCTGTGAGACTTGTAAGGTGCCTATCTGCACTGACTGTACAATTGTCAAACATCGCATTCCAGAACACATCCACAGTGACTTGACTGATGCGGCAAAGGACTATGTCAGAGACATGACAGCAATGGTGGACAAACTAAAAACAAAGGAGCGAGAAGTTGAATCAAGTGAAGATGAAACAAAAGATCTACTCAGTGAACTGACTGTACAGCAGAATACAGCTGTACAGAAGGTGAAAATGAAAGCTGAATACATGATCCAACAGATTCGACTTGAGGAGCAGAATCTCACTGAACAAGTACACAAGAGCTATGAAATGAAAATGAAGAGAGCAAGTGTAGCTGTTGATGCAGTGGAACTGCAACACGGCAGTATCAAGAGTACATGCCATTATATGGAAACACTGATGCATCATGGGAGTGCTGCCCAACTTTTCTCCACTAAAGTTGATGTGGAATATCGCACACAGCAGCTGCTTGCCATGGAAAATCCAAAACAAGAGCAGCAAGAGAAAGTAGAGTTCCATCCTCATGAAATTCCCCCTGCCCACAGCATTCTGGGAGTATTGAAGTCCGATGTGTGCATTTCTCAGTGTTCTGTTCAAAATGTTCCCAAGCGGCTCCCGAAAGGTGATTCGGTAGAGTTACTGGTATTAACCAAAGATTCGGATGGAAATCAAGTCGTACCCAGACAACCAGTGACAGCTAAGGTAACGTATCCGGATGCATCATTGGAAGACATCACTGTGAATGATAATGGAGATGGAACGCATGGGATTATGATTCACGGCCAAAAACATGGCAAATATCAAGTATCCATGGCAATAGGAAGTCAACCAATTCCTGGTAGCCCTGTCAGCATTCCTGTTGTTGGAGGATTGGTGGGTACAATTGGTCGCAAAGGAAGTGCTCCATGACAGTGCTATTACCCCCACAGTGTGTTACAGTCAACAGGTACAATGATGTTTTAGTAACTGATAGGGATAAAGGCAAGTTACAATGTCAGGTAGTAAAATCCTGAAATTTGACATTGTGGAAAAATTGCTGTCACAATTTAGCAATATGTGCTGCATTTTCCCAAGAATATCATTATTGCGCGCAAGCATGCTGTAAACACTGATTGGAATGCAGAGAATTTTCTCAGCATCATCTGCAGAAAAAAATACTTGTAGAAATTGATTCTTCTGATTGAAACTAAAAATTGATAGTGTAAAATCATTAATTTTCACAAGAATTTAATTTCAGTATTTTGATGTTCAAGATATTTCAGTAGGATTTAAGTTCACAGTTTTTTGCCAGTAAAACAATAAATTCTATTGTTATTTAACATTTTCACAGGGATTTAATTTCGTGGACTTTGTGTTAAGCGAAATTAAATCCCAGTGAATAATCAATATTTTTACAGTATTATAAACGAAGATGAGTTGTGGTCTAGGTATATCTATATCCAAAATCTCACTAGTTCTTATTAAGTAAGTGTTTTTCACTTGCTTTCCTACTGTTTGAATCAAAATTGACCATATGTGTGGAGAACAGAAATGTTAAAAAGTTCCATAGTTATTTATGTTTATTCCCAATCTATATCAAATCCTTGGATAGGAATTTTGGATTTTCACAAAACTGAGTGGTTGTCTGCCACTGTTAAAAGTTGTCACATAAGACAGCATGCATAAGCAAATCAGAAGACATTCAGTGCCATGTATAATGTTCTCAGAGAATTCCAAGTGTACATACTGTACCCCATTCCAACCTACTTTTGGCATATTTGCATTGTGGACGGCTGTAACATGGCACTTGTTCATTATTCATTTTCTTCAAATTTGCATATACAGTTCCATTCTGTGCGTAATAATATTCATATATACAACTCCCACAATAAGACCATTTGCATGAACTAATTTTAGTTTATAGAAAGTAAAATCATACAAATTTTAAAAAGATTGTTCCTCAACCATTGACATGTATGACTTACAATGATAAACTTTTTATTATTCAAATATTTACTATTTCAATGACAGATTCTACAAAGTAGGCACAGAGGAGCATTCATTGAGATGCAGTCACATTTAATACATTTTACTGAATCAAAAATTGGTTTCTGAGGTCTGAACAATTAGCTTGTTCATCGTTTATTTGGGTGATCCTTTTGCTTTCAATTGTATTGCTTTTATTTTTATGAATATGTGGTAAATGGGTGGTGAAGGAGGAAAAGTTATGGTGTAATTTTCGGTTCCTTATTCCTATGATTATTTAATTCCATAATCTTGCTGGTGACATCGTTAATGTTTAATCGTAGCTCAGGAAACACCAATAAAGAGTTTCTTTATGACAGGTGAATGTTGTCTGGATGTTTCTGATGGCTGAATGAAACAGTACATCATTACAGGGGCATAAAATGTCAGAATTCAGAATTACATCATCAAAACCAAAATTTCATCAGGCCAGGAAGACTATCAGACTGGGAATCAAGAATTAAATGAATGTGTGAAGATGACATCACACAAGCCATAGAACATACACCTTAGACAGGCCCACTGGACGCTTGACTCACAGTTACTCACCCTAATCTTGGCTTTTCTCAGACATATGCTATAGTAACTGGCTAGCCAAGCTGGTGTTATCCCACTATTCTGTGCTACAGTCTGCCAAAGTTTATTGCTTCAATTTTGCGATCACCTCATTATCAACACAACAGTTTGCGGAAGTGTCCTTGAGTTTACTCTGTTTTGAGACTTTCATGCCAACAGACTCAGCAAGCCTATATGCAGTTATTAATTATCAGATATTTCAGTCAGATTATTGATCCCTGAGGTGTATTCTGATGTAACATGAACACACACACAATCAAAGGACAATAACATGGCGGGTATTCACAACAATTTCAAGTGCAACAAGTTTAGGCAAAGTATTTATGATGAAAATTTCTCTGAAAAATGTGAAAGACCATGCTTACAATAAAATCAAAATGTGAAAAATTATATGGTACTGCCAGAGGTGTAAAGATACTATGGTTCTGTGATATAATGGAAAAGCATTGCACATCTTTGTAATTCTACATTTGCGCCCTCAGTTGTTAGGGCAGTGTCAAATGTGGAGCACGCCACCAACGTCCAATCTTTGAAATTCTACAGTTTATGTTCATTCCTTGAAAACACCACAATTTCATGCAAACATAGACCCTTGAAGATATATGGTTCAAATGGTCAGTGTATGACAGCATTGTGCGATGCTAAGTCTTTCTTGTTTTCCAAAGGAACAGCTTTAGTGCAGTCTGTTAAGTATTTCAATCAAATTAACAAAAAAAATGACTTAGAATTTGATTCTAAATGAATCATACCGAACAAAAACCTTCAACTTTAATATCTGGAACTTGTGTGTTGAACTCCTTGTCAATTCTGTGACATCAGTAACCACATACACTTATAGAATACACCCGTACTGATTTCTTACTCACAATGAGCACATCGATTTTTATCAAATCCATCTTGGCCATAAAACAATCTGTAAGCTAGAGCTTTGTAACCTTGAGATGTCAAATATCTGTGGTGTTAGTATGAAGTGGTTGGCAAGGAGTGTACACTACTTCCCTCTTGAAGGTACACTGCCCAATTTAAAGTTGCAGTCAAGCTGTGGAGTCTGCAATGCATGAATGTCAATTTTCTACCACATTACTTTTTGTGTTCATGAAATGAAAAATTACAAATCCAAACACATCCATTGAGCTAGCAATTCAAGAATTTACACTTAAAATAAGAATGTTGTTGAGGTCATTGATCAGCAAACATTTTTAACAAATATAGGTCAAGCAAGACCCCCCTAGTTACATGGCAAAAACCACACATTCAGAATATGTAATATAAACCAGCAAATCAGCGTGACTTCTTTTTTATTTATACATTGACAACAACCTAAGGGGCGCTCTCAACAGAGGCATTTTTCCTGTTTGATTTTCTTACACAATGGCGACTGCATTTACCAAAACGAAACTACTAGAGGAGATTGATGAAGATTTCCTGTGCTGTACCATTTGTCTGGAGCAGTTCAAAACTCCAAAGATTCTATCTTGCCTGCACACATTCTGCCAGCAATGTCTGATCACTCTGGTTGAAAAGAGTGGAGGATCTCTCATCTGCCCTGAATGCAGACAGCAACATATGGTGCCTGATGGGGGTGTGCCAGCCATCAAGGGTAACTTCTTTGTGGATAATTTGATCGAGAAAATACAGCAACTGTCAGTGGCTGTGCAGGAACATGATCTGATGTGTACAGTGTGTCAGGAAGGCAAAGCAACACTGATTTGTGAAGAATGTACCGGTAAGTGTCACCTTTGCAGCAACTGTGCAAAGGTACATCAAAATCTACCAGCAACAAAGACACACAGCGTGCTGACTATTGACGAGTACAAAAAGATACAGACCAGACCGAACACAGTACCAGCAGTAGACTATTGCACCATCCACCACAAGGAACTGAATTTCTTCTGTGAAACTTGCAGGGTGCCTGTCTGCACTGACTGTACAATTGTCAAACATCGCATTCCAGAACACATCCACAGTGACTTGACTGATGCGGCAAAGAACTATGACAGAGACATGAAAGCAATGGTGGAGAAACTAAAAACAAAGGAGCGAGAAGTTGAATCAAGTGAGACTGAAGCAAAGGAGCTACTCAGTGAGCTGACTTCACTACGAGATACAGAGGTTCACAGGTTGAGAATGAAAGCAGAGAACATGATCCAACAGATAAGGGAAGAAGAGCAGAATCTCGCTGGACAACTACAAAAGAGCTATGAAATAAAAATAAAGAGAGCAAGTGTAGCTGTTGATGCAGTGGAACTGCAACACGGCAGTATCAAGAGTACACGCCATTATATAGAAACACTGATGCATCATGGTAGTGCTGCCCAACGTCTCTCCACAAAAGTTGATGTGGAATATCGCACACAGCAGCTGCTTGCGATGGAAAATCCCAAACAAGAGCGACATGAGACAGTAGTGTTCCATCCTCATGAAATTCCCCCTGCCCACAGCATTCTGGGAGTATTGAAGTCTGATGTGTGCATTTCTCAGTGTTTTGTTCAAAATGTTCCCAAGCAGCTCCTGAAAGGTGATTCGGTGGAGTTACTGGTAATTACCAAAGATTCTGATGGAAATCAAGTCGTACCAAGACAACCGGTGACAGCTAAGGTAGTATATCCAGATGCGTCATCAGAAAATATCACAGTCAAAGATAATGGAGATGGAACGCATGGGATAATGGTTGAAGGCCAAAAAGATGGCAAATATCAAGTATCCATGGCGATAGGAAGTCAACCAATTCCTGGTAGCCTCATCAGCATTCCTGTTGTTAAAGGATTAGTGCGTACAATTGGTCGCAAAGGCAGTGGTCCAGGACAATTCCGTGAACCCTACAGTGTTGCAGTCAACAAGGACTCAGACTTTATTGTAGCTGATAGGAATAATGGCAGGTTACAAATAACCAATAGAGAAGGCAGTGTTCGGAAAATCTTCAAATTTCAAAATTTCAAAGATGTTTACTCACCATGCGATGTAACCGTCACAGATGATAATTTGTGTTTCAGTTTAGATGATAAGAATAGGCAAGTTGTTGTCAGTGATGAGAACGGCATTGTTATCAGGTGTTTTGGGCAAGAGCAGTTGAAAACCCCTCAAGGGCTGGCTGTCAGTCCTGTGAATGGCAATGTCTATGTGACCGACTGTGGTGGTAATTGTGTCAGGGTCTACACACAAGATGGCAAATACCTTAAGTCATTTGGGTCAGAGGGTAAAGGTCATGCCCAATTCAAATGGCCCTGGTGCATCATCGCATCAAATAGTGGGTTGGTATTCATCGCCGATTCATGTAACCACCGTGTTCAGGTATTTGGCACCGATGACCAATACTTGTATTCCTTTGGAAATCAGAATGGGGAAGGCCAGATGAAGTACCCTAGGGGAATAGCCTTAGAGAACGACAGACATGTATATGTGAGTGACAACCACCACATACTGAAGTATAATTGTGATGGCAAGTTTGTCTGTCGCATAGATAGTGACACAGATGGGCTGAACTGCCCCACTGGTTTAGCACTGACCAGTGATAAACCAAGTAGGGTGGTTGTAGCAGACAGAGAAAATAACAGAATTAAAGTTTTTGTACAGTAAGACAAACACTTTGAAAACTTTCCATTTATCAAACAGGCCAATAAATATGATTCACATTGTGGTAATGACAGAATAGAATATTTCCCTCAAAATTTAAAACAAGATCATCAACAAAAGGCAGAGATCCTTGTGCACCGTAGCTGTTTGTTCTTGAAACAGTGGTATCATGCTATTTCTGTTAATAACTCTTGCAGTACATGTATTTGTGTCACTACTAACAATGTTTGTCAGTGTAGTGGAAGTTATTGGATACATCAAGCAGCAATTACGTATCTCATTTCTGCTATGATATATCCTTGTTGTTACTGCATGTATAAATTTTGTATACTGATAAGGGTACAAAGAATTTGTTGAGACCTGATGAGCAATAATTGCAAAATGTTGTTGTTGTCTCTGTTGTTGTTGAAATAAAAATTTGATATTGTAACTGAAGACCTCTGGTCTGGGTATCTATTTCCAGATCTGCTTATTATATAGATACTGTTCTTGTTGACTGTAAACAATTTTTTTTTTAGAACTTCATGAATATGTTGTGTCTTCAATAAAAACATATCTGTTGATGAAAAACTTTGTTCAAGAAAAATCAATCTTCATAGAGCCCTTAAATAGATTTCTGACTTGAGACAAGTGCACACAGTGAGCAATAATCAAGCACATCTATCTAGAACACCTCAACAGATCATGTAGTGCTTATGCTTGGACACACACACAGTTTTGGATGCCAAAATCTGACTACCAGTATTGAGCAAACGATTAGAAATTCACCAGTTTCTCTCACAGAAGAACTTTCAGCTTCTGAATATCAGGATGTCAAAGTGTTGAATACAATCAAAGTGTGGTGCACTACTGTGGCATTTGTCAATTGAAAGCTGATATGTCTAAATCGTATTTCTGTCAATGCTCACATGAATTCATGTCATGAAAAAATTGAAATACTAAATAAAGTTTCTTTTGAATTTGAAATCTTTTATTTTTTTTACCTTTCAAAGATTATCTACAAAGGCATAAACCAAAGATTTTTCAATCACATAGAAACGTCATCCCTTTACACCACTGCAATATAGTAACCAATACTATAACACGGGATAAAAGCATATGTATTTCATTCACACTCATTAACAAACAGGAACAAGCAATGTCAGTATGTTTAACATGCTTTTTTCAAATCAAGCAGATGAATACATGAACGATACCTGCTACAGTCATTCTCCCACTTTTAATTTTTTGAAAATCAAGTGGTCCCCTTTCACATAACACATCAGTATCTATTCTCTGAGGAGAGAAGATTAGAGGTTTTGTAAATTTCAAATGGAGAAGTCGATGTGAACACCAGTACCGTATATATCAACTTGTGGAAACTTTTTATTAAACAGTCCCAGCCTAGAAGGTATCACAAATGCCTACCACTGAAGTTTTCAGTGTGCTGGCCTGCCCACAGCACGTATATCAACTTGTAGAAACTTTTTACAACAAACTCAGAGTAGAAGGTATCATATGAAATGCTTTGGTTCAGCTTTCCTATAAATGGACCACGGATACAACATTTTTCAATACACTATTTGCAGAGTCCTAATTCTCACGGCTCCCTGACTGTCATTTCTCAAATTATCAAAACTGACTACTGTTATCAACTTGTTAGTTCAAGAGTAATATTTATTGGAAGAAGTACGGTATTTGAAGCAGAGATTTGTTTATGTTTTCATTCTACCCCTCAGGAAAAAAAAATTGTATAACACCAAGCAAACTCTCAAAGCTCAGAGGAAACATCGCGTCAAAAGTCCAACACTCAAATGATATCGGTACACGGGTTGTGTGTTATTAGAAGGCATATGGCATTGAAAAGACATCTTTTACTTGGCGTTGGAATATCTCTGAGCCACATCATGCCAGTTGACTACCTGCCAGATTTCTTTCACATAGTCTGGTCTGACGTTCTTGTACTGGAGATAG
>LD362097.1:26030-37148 GCA_001465055.1 Ptychodera flava
TTTGTGTTCGGATTCAGGAAGCTATTTCTAATGCCGGGCGGGATAGGTAAAATCTTACTGAATGGACACAAAAAGACAGATAATCGGGCTGACAAAAACTGTCAAGCGAAAGTGGAATTTTAGGTAAAGCTTTTTTATAACTTGGAGCATTGTCATTGTCATTTTGAATAGCCGAATGACAGAAATTTTGTTTGTTTTCTCAGGGTTGATGTGTTCGGTAATATATAGGTCTGTTGCGTTTATTTCTTCGATCTAACCATGGATGTAATGATCTAACCTTCCTACAATAAAAATCATCCCCACCTCGATGATAAAACTGTCGCTAATCATCTTTTGAAATCAGTCAAACGTCTTAGCCACCTAGTAGTGTCAATACCTATATAGCTATTTGGAAAATATTGGCAGTCACACTTCAAGGTTTCAAGCGGAACTTCCCCCATAATCATTCAATTGTTTTTACAAAAATACGACTTTCACGAAAGTTAGCCAACTGTCCGATATATTGAAGCTAGCTGTGGAAGAAGCGTTTGACAAAAGATATTACGTTCATAAAATGTTAACAAATAAATTGGTTGAAGAAAGAGTTATTAAAATCCAACAGGTATACTTACGGCAGAACAATCGATCGTCTGAATGTTATTATATTGTGACACAAACCCTGAAATATGTTTTCCAGGGTCTGTCATTGTAACAAAAGCATTGTGCAAGGTCACATACTTTTGTTACGGGTGTTCGCGTAAAACTCACACGCGCACAGCGCTGACGTTGGCGGCGCGCCCACACAAAACTAGATTTCTCAAAGGTGCATCGCAACGAAGTTTTTTACTTCTCTTTGTCGGAACAATTTTTTGGGAATCAATATATTTTTTTCTCCATCTGCTGACATTACTTTCCTTACCAGGTCTTAATCCTTCACCCCAAAACAAAATCAGATGATTCCTGCCCATTGATTTTAGTACATTCATTGCAAGACTTAGGTTCGACATGGATGGCTACATATCTGTGAACTGTAAAACTTGTAACAAAGAAAGCATCGAACATTTCGGAGTATGTTTGCCCTCAGCAGTCACGTGATTTGTTTGTGATTTGTTCTTTGTCTTGCAAGAAAAGGATGGTTCATATTATCTATAAGATGATCTGATCGACTGTCAACAAGCAAAATATACCGAATGAAAGTACTGATCGTACAAAAAACTTGCGGTTTTTGCGAGAAAAATATATCCTCACGACAAGAAAAGCTTACCTTCGTGACAGCAAACTGAATATTGTGTTGCATCGGGAAAATCTGACAAGTCTCGAAAGCGAAAATAAATACTCGTGTTTCGATGTGTGTCTCCCTGGCGTGGTATAACCATAGGGGCCTAAGGCTCCGATGATGATGAAGAAAAAGAAAAATATATTTGGACTCAGTAAAGTTGTTGTTGTTATTGTTGTTGTTGTTGTTATAGTTGATAGTATTTGCAGAAAAGGACAAATTATGCGCTGCAAAATTCAATACAGCCTCACTGTACACATGGAGGTAAGCTACCTCCATGCTATACACATGCGCTGCAAAATTCAATACTAGGCTGTACTTGTAAACTTGTAAATATGCCAAAGTACAGGTATCCAACGAAATGCTATGACATGTTGTACAATATTGAAATGTCTGGAACAAGGAAAAAACGAACATGGGTGCATGAGGTGAAGGAACTTCTGGTGATATGTAACCTTCAAAATGTATGGGAAAATCAAAGTGTGAACAATATTAAGAGTTTTACTGAAACATTTGTTAAAAATTTTAAAAAAGTTTTGTTTGCAAGTTGGTATAGTGAAATCTGTACTTTGGATAAGTTAATATCATATCGTACTTTTAAGCTTTCTTTAGAGCCTGAGAAATATATTTTTGCTGTTAAAATTCCCATCCATATGCAAATGCTTGCACGGTTTCGTTGCTCTTCACATAACTTACGTATTGAAAGTGATAGACAACATGGGATTGAAAGAGATCAACGATTTGTGCACTTTCTGTGATTCAAACGAAGTAGAGGACGAATATCATTTCCTGTTAGTTTGCTCTCTTTTCCAGAATTTGCGGAGAAAGTATTTACAAATATATTATTTTGAATCGCCATCATCAGAAAAGTTCATTGAATTACTTTCCCAACAAAATGATCAAATCTTACAAAGTTTAGCTGCTTTTATATTTCATGCTATGAAATTACGTAACGAGTTAAATAATTTGAATAGTTAATTTATATACTTTGTTTAATTTATTAGACTTTATGACACAGATAACATATTTTTGAAATGTACATTCCTTTATTTTTTATTGTTGTATTATGGGCCAAAGGCCTTGGAATACAGAATAAACCAACCTACCTACCTACCTACCTGAAGTTTGCCCGTCGAAGATATAAAGACCAATCCTTAAAATATCAAGAGGTTTCATTTCTTATTTAGCTTAATAATCCTTCGTCTACATGTCAAATTTTATGGGAGACATCCATTCTTTTCTGTACAGCCTGGAGAAAGTATACGGTAGGCAAGTGGATGTTCGTGGGCGCGTTACGCGACCCGGCGTCACATGTATTCACTGTTCCGGCCAAAGGTTTATACGAAGTGACAAGTACAACCTTGAACTAGCACATGGTCACCTTTACAAGTTTAGTAAACCGTGACTGGTTTTACCTGTAGGTAGGCCTAAGCTTATATATACGGCGGGGATCACTTGCACTTCCAACTCGTCAGAATTTGTAACTTTTTCTGAATTTATATTTCTTTCACTTGTTCATCATTGAAAGAGATTTCCTCTTGATGTTGAAATATCTTGTTTGGTAACTTGTACGCTGTATTTTTTTTTCTCCTGAGTTTTCATATTCCAAATCTGCAAAACCTTCGCATGTACCACGGTTCTAGTTTCGTTGGACTTGAGTTTAATCTTTTAGGCCCTATATTATATTAAAAAAGAAAATTTAAAGTCGTCTGTTCAAGCGTTAGGCCTTTATTTTAAAATATGTTGCTTTAATGGGCTGTATTGACAGAAGTCTTAGAAGTCCCTGTCCAGTCTGAAATTGTCAATCGAACATACAGAATTCACTTGAGCTTCCCAATCGGGTTGGCAAGAGTTTGGGGCTGTGGCCTTCTCTTTCAATTCACATGGCGGGCGGGTCATCAATGGCACGAGCTAGCTGTCCACTGGAGTTGAGAAACAACAAACAGTACCTATTACATTCTTTGCACATGGCGGCCTCCATTGTGGGTACTCGTCTGCAAGCTAAAATTTGAATATGCCGTCTTTGACTCAAGAGTGAACTGAATCTCAGTAGATTTGTAAAATTGGAATTTTTAAACCGCTATAATTCTGCAAGGTAAGTTGTTTGGCTGTGTCAAATTTTGCGTATTTGCGTTATGATGTCGTGAAGTGGGATGGGTGATTGTGACCTTTCCGCCATCTTTGAGAGGTCCGAGTGACTTCCTGGGGTTTTCTCGATTAGACCAAAGTATGCAGTATTTGTCGATAACATGTTTATTGTAAATACCCGCTTTTCTTGAAAACCGATCCTGTGTTACCTTGGTTGTCCGAGATACTATTCGAATCGACGCCCCTGTACATGCAGGTGCTGTCCCACAACTACTTCCTTCAACTGTGTTGGTCAAACAAACGAGAGCGCGCGCATAGTAAACAAACTCATTTTCAAGAGTCGTAAATTGCACGAATCCGTGTTTGATGCGCTCCCTGACACAGAGGAGTCAATCAAGGATCGTTCTATTAACTGTCTTGGAGTAGAATTCGTGGATATTGATCCATATTTTCCGCTCTATTCGGAATAGCGGGACACTTGCACCTGCTCAACCGTTCGGTACGTACTGTGCGTCGGAAATGCAACTGGTACATGGATAGTTTGTATTGTAGTACTAGTAGAGGTGTGTGTGTACAGCGCCGCGTAATATGAATCAGATAGTAAAGGATCGTTACGACACAGTGTAAACTACAATCGGAAGTGAACATGTTTATATTATAAAAGTGATATGATATAATTATATTCCCAGTGATTAATTTTTACGAGTCCGTGCTGACTTGACCTAGTTTGACAGATATTTGACGTATACTGTGTGGTGGCACTATGGAGTGTGTGGGGTATATTGTGTTTTGAAAGATGTCCTAAAGCAAGGTCGTGATTCGTTCCCTACCTCCTTGCTTCAGGTATATATGCGTTTTGAGTGGTAACCTTTCAAATATCATTTTATCAACACTTCTGTAAGTAGGACAGATAAATGACGACATCAGTGAACTGTGAGTAGAATTTAGTTCCTGATAAAATTTGTGTTCTTTTCTGCAGTTCACACTCGTTGCTGGTTCCTCAATAGAGGTCCAGCATGAGGGCTAAGACCAAATGTCTTATGCATATATTGTCAACATGATATTGATATTGTATAGTAGAAACAGTTTGAATCATTCTTTGCATCTGAAGATTGTATGTGGTTGACAACCTGCCACTGTTGTTTAATAGAACATCGTACAGCGGTAATGCTGATGCTTTCAAAATTTCAAACTTAGAATTTTGTGATTCTGTTAACAGTCACTGCAGCTTGATATGTCATATTTTTCTGTCATTCTCTATCAGGAAGAGACGATGTCAGAAGGGGAACCAGCACCAAAAAGGGTAAGTACTAACAAATTATTGATTACAAACTATGGATTTTCTGTTTTATTCATTGAACATTGCCATGATTTCTGGAATGATCTACTTCAAGGCTTTTTTTTTCACTGCTAACATCTAGAATTAGTATATGCACAAATTGTTATATTGAATAGTCCACATTAACCCATTACCTGCCGGATAGTTTCACTTCCCCATCTGCCAAGTCAGTGAAAAGCGGTATTGAGCCAAAAACATGTGTATTTCCACCCACTTGGCTTGGTATGTTATAGCAGCTTTAGTCTGTAAAAATCAAGTTTACAGTATCTCTGTCTTCAGAGACCTTCAAATCTTCAAGTATTTGTTAAAATGCACCATATGGGAGATGTTTTGCTTTACTATTTTTAACTAACTTGACCTGATGGTGAAATATGAACTTGGCAGGAAAAGGGTTAAAACTAATATGAATATGCATAAATAGTAAATGCAGAATTCTAGTGCACTTCTATGTCTTTGTATGTTAGCTTTTAAAGGAAAAACGTAAGCCACCAAGACTTTGTTTTAGTTCAATAAAAATATACAAAATACCATAATGCAAAGATTTAAGGCATTTCTTTGAAAAGCTAATTTTTTAATTTGCTCAATGACTTAATGAAAAACTAGTTGAGTTTGTAGAAGTTATCTGTGTCTTAATATTGCAATAATGATCTTTAACAGAAACATTCTTTTCAGCTAACTTTTTGGACATCTCAAAATATCAGTTGTTTCTCCATAAAGATCATATTATTTCTGACATAGGTGTCTTGATTTCTGTATGAATATGATGTTCAGTTTGAGTCACCCATACTTTATAGATGACCGTAGTGCTGTGTAGCAGAATTGGGGAGAAAAGAGGAAGCAATGGCTTCCCTTTTTTCTCATAACTTCTCGCTCTTAACAGCACTTTGCCAATGTGATGGTCTACCCAGAACAATATTTCATGCAGGATTCTTGAATTTTTAACCTGCAATTTACTCTGCCTATGCAGCTTAAATCTATTGATGTGATGTTTTCTGACTCTCAGGTGCGTTTAAGTCAAGATGACCTGAAGCAGATGAGTAAAGATGAGCTACTTGCCCGCTGGAGTAAGCAAGAGTCGTACATTGATACCCTGGAATCCAGGGCATCCCATGATTCACTTGGATCCAGTGAGTATTCCAATTCACTGCTCATTTGACACATTGTCCAGTGCATGGTCCTTGAGAAATTCTAAGTTAGGTGCTTTAAATTAAATTTTTTGTTTGCCGTACACGTGCTGGTAGGTTTTCAGAGAAAATTAAGAAAACAAAGACAATGTTAACAGTATTGCAAATAAAAACAGAAACCAAATAAAAATTAAGCTTATGTTAATACACTTGAAGTGTTCCATCCAGGATGGCATCAACGGGGGCATTTACCCCTTTACCAGCAAATTTACGGGGGATTTCACCACTTCATGTGTTCTACTTGTATCTCTAAGGTGTGACTGGCACCATTTCATGGGGGACTCGTCCCCTTGACAAATTACTTGCGGGTGCCAACAAGTCAACAGAGGGGGGAATCCCCCCATCCCCCTCTCTAGATGAAACACCGCATTTTTATTTTTGTATGTGTTTGTTTTTTTCTGTGGCTGGCTGGTAAGTTTTTCAAAAATCCAAGGACGGCAAACAAAGAATTTTCTTAAAATGGCTGTAATGGAATTTCCTATTTTCATATGTACTGTAGTCACCTTAAAGCCCCATGAACTGTATTTTTTTTTGCATTCTGCTTACCAAAAACCCCATCCAATCTATGGCGAGATGTTTTAAATTCCTGTTATTAAGCAGTATTGTCTTTGAAAATGTCACTCTTTCAATCCTTGGTGATGGATTTGGTTGATATAGTTCAGGCACTTACAGGTATACTAGTGGCAGTCATATTTTGCGTTGCAACTCGAATATGATTTAGTGTTGAAAACCTAAGTTGTGCGTTTGTCACCAATGTTTTAAAACATTCTGTGATCACATTTCAGTGACATGTTTACATTCTAAGTTGCATTTGAATTCAGACAATCTCATAAAAAATGGAGAATAGATAAAGCTAATGGGGCTTTAACTTGAAGTATTTGTGAAATGCAGATTTTAATGTATAGCAGGAGGGATGCAGATCCTTTTCAGAAAATGTCAAATGCTTGTGTAGAATGTACTGTCATATGATATTAACCCTTTTGAGTGCCAAAGTCAATTTTTGTCACCTTTAGAAAATATACTCCAGTAAAATTTTTTCAGATTTTTGCCAAAATTTTGATAAAAAAATGGCTGATGAAATGTGATGTCCATTTTGTCAAAAATTAAAAAAAAAAGTTACAGAAAAATTCATAAAAATTGGTAAAATATTGCACTAAAATTTGGTGGGAAAAATTACTGCACTCAAGGTTTAAAGGTGATAAAGTCACAGGTTGTTTATCAGCTTTACCTTAAGTGTTTTTAGCTGGGGTTTGGGAATACAGGCACACTAAAATTGTGTGAAAACCATGGTACACTTTTGAGTGTGATTGTATTGATTTACAAAGGGGAGGCCTGGTAACATGACTTTTGAACCATGGTAAAGTTTACCCAGGGACCTCATTTAAGAAAGACACTGATCTTGAAAACAAATTGATTTACTTGAGAAAACACACAAAGGAAGATTGTAGTCAGTGCCAACAAGTACCAATGATAACAGAAGAAGAAAATGTTCACACATGAGTTATTCTGTTAATATTATATTGCTTACTACTGCTGGTTTGGTGTTCTGTAATGAGCGACGTATGTAGATGGAAAATATGTTGAAATAATATACAGTGTGTTTTCACAAATGATTAAAACCCTTCCTTTGAGATTTACCTTTCCCAAGGAAGCACTTTGTATTCCTAGTTATGCTGTGTAATACAAAGGCGTCCACTTTCAAATTTTTAGATGAAGAGTTGGCTGGTCTCCGCGAGTCTGAAGAGAAACTCAAGCAGCAACAGCAGGATTCCACCAGAAGAGAGAATGTCCTGGTCATGAGGTTGACAACCAAGGAACAAGAAATGCAGGAATATGCGGTAAGTAACCTCTCTCACACAACACAGTGTTGTTACCTTCTATTTCAGGTGTTTTTTTGTCTCTTTTGGTTACTGCTGTAACCCTACCTTCAAAGGAACTCACATGACAGCAGTACAAATAATAATCTACATATGTACACACATAGATATACAGGTACTCCTTTGTGTGTATATACCTATTCCTGGTGCTTGCTTCTGTGCATGTTTCAGTGTACAAGGTAAAATAGGATAGTTGTCTGTTTTCCCATCCATACCAGCAAACCTTCAAGAAGCACTATCATCTTTGATATAATGTTTATTGTATTTGTTCTTTAAAGGCATTACTGATGTTATTTTGTTAATCAAAAGCTCCTAGATTTCTCATCTATCAGTCAATTTGTTTGATGCAATGATAACATGTGAGAAAATTAGTTTGTCAATGTTATATTGTAGCTTTGTCAATACCAGTGAATTTTGCAATGTCATGATAATGTATCCGATTATCCAGTATTGTTGCCCCCAGATGTTTTCTACATCTACAATTTTACTGGCATCGCCAAAACTATAAAATGTTAGCAATAATGTACCCCATCCCGGCCCACCATGGACTCAAGCAAACTTTGGTATTTCATGATGTGATGTTTGAAAGCACAAAAAACATGCTCACTGATCTTCAAACTTAGTATTGGAGGAAGTAGGGAGCCTCTGTGAAGCAAATGAAAAGCATAGCTTTCTATTAATCTATGGCTATCTGGCCTTTGTAAAAGAAATCAAAACAAACTGCTCTTTTGAACAGTAAATGCTGTTTAAAAGTCAGCCATCAATATTGTTGACTAAAGAAAAGATAACTGATTTAGAAGCTTAATGTTCATTGCATAATATTACCTATGAATTTACCAAAATTCTACAGAAAAAAAATTGATGTGATATTGTCTCTGATACGGCAGACCCAGCTAACGGAGTTGAAGCAGAATTCATCATCAGCCCAGCTGCGTTCAATTCTCCTTGATCCGGCCATCAACATCCTATTTCAAAGGATCAAGAAAGAGCTGGAAGAGAGCAAGGATAAGCTGGAACAAGCCCAGAGTGAGATGAGTGCCTGGAAATTCACACCTGACAGGTAATAAGAAAAACATCAAAGTACTCAGGCGCATCAAGTCTTCTGACACAAATGTCAAACTCAGAGTTTTGTCAAAAGGTTATAGACTTTCCAGTTGGAAATAGTCCGTCACAAAGTGAAAACAAGTTTAGCAACAGGAGAGAGTTCAATATTGATCAAAGAATTTTTCAGGAAACAAAGATAAAGTGCCAATAAATCTTTAAATGACAAACTTTCTTATTAATCAAGAGACACGTCTCCTCCTTTGATATGATGTAACGATATTTATTTATGCAAAGTATATTGAAAAAGCTCTGTTTATATATGTAAAACTCCATGATGGCAAATTATCAATGGTAAATCTGTATGGAATCATGTATTCTAAAAATACATATTAATGTTGATAGTATACATTTCTACCAGTGTTCTCCCTGAATAAGGTAACAGGGGCGTGGCGCCCTCTTGTAAATTCTGAGTGCCCCCTTGCCAGAAATGAAAAAGATTTATCTTTTTTGAAACATAAAACAATAAAATGTACGGGAAAAAAAGTTGACAGTGATTTACAAGCAAAATGTGTGCGTGAGCCTCGATCCTGCAGACTGCAAACGTAATTCTCATCGATCTTGCAAATCTCGCGAGTTTGTGATGTCATCCGAGATCATAAGCCCATGTGCAACTCATCGAAGGCAGCCATATTTGCATGGCTCAGTCCGCAACGTTACGTTAGCCACGGTCCCTCCATAGGGACCGTGCATTAGGTAACCGACTTAGCTGAGTAAACATGGCAAGGAGCTGGAGGGTAACCAAGGATAGCAGAGTACACTGAAGTTTTATAGGAGGTTAGAATTTCGTTTGTGTATTCCTTCCCAAAGCAAAACAACCTAATGTTAGGCTCGGTCGGACGTGTATGAGGATGAGAACACGTGAGTGTTACGGTGATAATTTTGACATCGATGAATAAATATATGTCTCTAGACTCGCTATGTTTTCGTTTTCAAAAAATGTAATCTTCATTGAAATCCGTGGACTGTAATAAAAGTTATGGAACACTGTTTCAGATCTCTTTTCCTTTGAGTTTTTTATACGAAAAAAAAAATGCTACGCAAGCCTGAGTTTTATGGTCACCGTGATAATTTTGACATCGATGAATAAATGTATGTCTCTCGCCATGTTTTCGTTTTCAAAAAAAGTAATCTTCATAATTGAAATCAGTGAATAAAAGTTATGAAACCCTGTCTCAGCTCTCCTTTCCTTAAGAGTTTTTATACGAAAAAAATCTGAAAAAAATACTCCCCAAGTGCCACCAAATAACACCATTTTAATCTCTGTTTTTCAAAAGCTCCAAGGGCAGGAGGGGGGACACCCCCCTCCTGACCTCCCCCCGCGACCGCTAAAGCGGTCGCTTGTGGTGCTTCGCACCACGTCTTCGCCCTCTTCTAAAAAAATCCTGGGGAGATCACTGTCTACTGTGATATGTCTAAGTCTATCCACCCCAATGAAATTGACAGTTATGTAAGTCTTTTGAAAGTACAATATGTGATTGGTATTAATTCTGTCACATCTTTAGATATGTCATGTGTAATGTTCATAGAGTTTTGCCATAACTACTGTCATACTCATCAACATAATTTATGCACACATCACAAAGGACTAGAACAAATGACCAATCAGCAGTCTTTGTATGATGGTTGTCTTACTCATTCTGCCTCTCTGGCCAAGCAATGCATTCATAAGTCGTTGAATGGTAACATGCATCGAACATCCAGAAGTTGTTGGTCATTTCTGTTGCGTTGTGAACTGTCAACGAGATGTAATCATGTCATAAACAATTAGGATCACTACTGGTGAACTGTTCTGTGTTCATGATGTTTAGAAATGGTCATACCATCTTCATCTTGTGTTGCAGTAGAGACGTTAATACAAAATAAAAAATACAAAAAAAATCCAGGAATAGCTGTCTAGGAATGTTATATGCCTCTTGATGGTAGATAATAAGATTGGATGTGTCGTTGTTCATTTAGTCAGCATCCACAAACTGTGGAAAGATGTAGAAAGCAAGTTCTATTCAATCTGCAAAAGATCTTCATCTTTGAAAGAACTAATGGAATTTACTCACTTTGTGATTTATCATGAAAAGTAATCAATTCTGTGTACATCTAAGATACTGACAAAATGTCTTCCCGTCTGCCGGGACGTCTGTTCTCTCTTCCTTCTCAACCATTGTACAGTCAAACAGGGAAGAAGTTGATGTCCAGGTGCCGGCAGCTGATTCAGGAAAACCAGGAGCTTGGCAGGCAGTTGTCTCAGGGTCGTATTGCCCAGCTGGAAGCAGAGCT
>LD362099.1:0-12642 GCA_001465055.1 Ptychodera flava
AGACCCTGTTACAGGCATGTCCTGAAATCTGCCTGTAGTTTTCTAGCTGTGTAGTCAAAGTAGTTCTGATAAGGAAACAATTAAACTGGAACCCACTTGAGTTCGACTTTGCTCAATGTTTTTCAGGTCACTCTTAGGTCGGCGTTAGGCAAACACGTAAACATCGACACAGCTTACATTGCTATACTGTGAGAATACAGTGGGATGATATCTTTCATGAGAAAAACATGCATAAAGCTGCAGATTTTTGGCTTAAGTTTGAAGTTTCATTATATTTGGGTATACACGCGCGGCTTTACTCAACAAACACGCTGTGCACGACGCCGGCGGTACTATTCAGACTTATCGGTGAAAATGGACATCCCTTGAGCCGGTCCTTTGAAAAGTGTCACTTTGTCTTTAGAATATAAAGAGTCGGTGAATTTTCCGCTGTTATATATTACTCTTCAAGCTTCTATGGCAGGGGCAAGTCTTGAAACTATAAAACGTTTCAAATAATTTATTTCATCACATTGTTGTTTGTTTACTCGTAATCCTTCATGCACATCCAGTCGCTTTATCAAAAGAGGCATGTACAGTTAAATAAAAATTAATGGGATTCGTGAGTAGCAGTGAATCTCCGTCAGCCCCTCTAGCCGTTTGTGATGCACACGTATTTCGGTCGCCGATTCAGCAGTCGTGCGTAAAATCGTTGATCACATCCTACTTGAACAATGCCCACTCTACTGTGTTCTACAAAATATCTTCATGTTCCGCAACAGATCGGCACCTACTACTTTCACGGGTTCGAGACATGATCAGCCTCGCTGGTTTCATCTACACTTCATAACATGTGACATAATATAGCATAAGTTTACAATAGCAAGTAAAATACGGTAAAAATCTCTAATTTCCCCCTTAAAACTAATATGGGCGGTTTGTAGCGCATAAAACAGTCCCAATTCATTTTAAATTCATCCACGTCACGTAGCTTTAAAGGCTGAGTTATAAAGCTGTGACAGCTGAATCAAGCGATTTATGTTGGTTTGCTTTTTTACGAAACTACGGCAGTATACGGCAAAATGACAATTCATTGTATATGTCACTTCTACCGAACGTATGGGTCACACGAGGTGCGAGTATGGACGAAATCTTCACTCATTGAATATCCTCAAGTAGATGCCGTTCAGCTTTACATAGCGGCACGGAGCGTAACGAATGATCGCAAGATCAATCAAAATATCTAACTCGCGCGGTTTCTGCGTTAGGTCTGCTAGAAGACTCGGGCCTGAAAATTTGCTCCCAAATCAATAAAAGTGTAGCTTTCTAGTATAAAGCGCTATTCCCTTGTGGAGTTGCATTAATTTTTGCGGCAGGTTTATTATGAAACGTCTTGTTCAAGAGATAAGTTGTTGAATAGATGTTTTACAACAATTAATATCTATATAACATATTGAAAGACACATTTCTCGTATTTACCTTATTATAATTTCGAATTTTTCATAACTTATAAGAGATTATATGTTTTTAGGAGTAACAAACTGGTTGACATGAGGCCAATGGTCAACTTGTAATGTCACATGCGGTAGAGGAATTCGGGCACGTCTGACGACATGTTATTCGAGTGACGGATCCGTTCAGTGTCCTGGAAAAGCCTCTCAGAGTAGATCGTGTGGAGAATGGAACTGTCCGGGTAAGAATAGTAAGTAATGGGAGTTTTCTTCCTCGAATTTTACTATACCTTTTTTGTAAACGAAGAAAGGGTGTGTAAGTGTTGAACTTGAGAAAATCAATTAATAATAGTTTCTACATTCGAGATTTTTCAACTCGAAATGCAAGAAAATCATCATAGACGGCACTTCAGTTTGGCCAAAATGTCCCTGCCCATGTATTGACCATTACGAATGATTTGATTTGATTTGATTTGAATTTATTAGGCAAATATTCAGGAAAACGATAAAATACAAAATGTTAAAGTAAATACACAGAAATACAAATAAGATAACACCAAGCACAATTACAATGTTACAATTAAAGGAAACGCCACTGAATATTACTTGCCGAGGATTGCACAAAAAGTTAAAAACTTATTTCCATTGTGGTCCTCAAAAGAAAACACAAAAATCACATGAAGACAATGTCACTCCGAATATCAAATAAATAACAAAATGGAACCACCAAACAAACAATCTGTACACGTCGAATGGAGCAGGGCGCAGGTACCGTAGCCATCCAATTTTGTGTACAGACAGTATTTGACCTTCTTTTTAAAAACTTGAGAACAATGGCTAGAGTTGTGAATACTCAAAGGAATGTTATTCCATAACTTAGCTCCTGTAATCTGAAACGAATGTTGACCATGAGAACCAAAGGCTGGTGAACGAACAGAATATGAGCTTGATCTGGTATTATACGTATGGCAGTTCATTGTTAAATTGAAATGTTCAGAGAGATAACGGGGTGCAGTATTATTGATCGCTTTATATACGTGATTTAGTTTTAGCAGCTGTACTCTTTTGTTCAACGGGCAGCCAGCCAATCATTTTAAAATGCTTGGTCGAAACATGTGTTCGCGGAGATAAATCTAGAACGAATCTGACCAATTTGTTTTGTGAATATTGTAAACTCGATTTCGTACGCTTAGTTAAACTGGCAAACCAAAATGAACATGCATAATCGTAATGGCATTGAATAAGAGAGGAAACTAATAATTTTCTGATGTCTGAGTCTAAATATTGAGATTTCCGATAGAGAAATTTGAGTCTGGCGTTTACCTTGCTCAAAACAACGCTTGCCATAGACTCGCCATCAAGCGATTGATCAATTTCCGCTCCAAGGTATTTCACTGATGTTTTCTGTGAAATGTCTGTACTATTACACACAACTGACAATTTTGAGTTAATTTTCAGTTTGCGTTTAGAAGCAAATAAGATTGACTCTTGACGAAGGAGGGTTATTCAGAGGAAGTAATATAATCAATGCATTGAAGTCATTTGACCAGAAAGTACTCGAATTAAAAGTAACCATCAACTTGAAACCTTTTGGTGTTTTTGCCATTGAGCTCTTTAACTCATTCAAAGATTTAAGTTGAATCTCTCACAAATTCAGATCACAACAACATTTCCCAAAGACTGTACTATAATATGTCAAAAGGGCGCCCTTTACAGTACGTGTTTGTTCTGCCTACGTGAGAACGATGTAGTTTCTGGCACGGTCACTGATATCTCTGGAGCTTGTTGAAAGATGTGAACAAATATAGCGCAGGGAATCCCCTCATTGTGATTGCCAACACTGACAGTAGTAGCTATTATGAAATCCACGATGTCTGCGTCAACGGAGCTGACTTGATTTTCGGAAAGGAGAAATTTGTCACGGTAACGAAAACGACATCATTTTCACGACGAAAGAGGAGAGCGTCAGGACGCCAGTTTTCTCTGCAAGCAACTTTAGAACGACTTGGTGAGTAAGATTGTATTACAATGCTATTGAAGGATGGAACTATCAGAACCTTCTATAGTTGATATTATAAGTGCATCATGTTTTATAAACGGTGTACAGCATGGTTTATGTGTGTAACGAGCAATTTTGTTGAGGAATTTACATCGTTCTATGTTAAATTGCATCGACAGAACCACTTGTGATGATTGAACACTACAAAATAAAGTCACTGTGAGATACCAATGTCAGAGTGTTACGGTCTGTTGTATGGCAAAGGGAAACCCAGCACCTTCAGATGACGAATGGCAAGCATATCAGAATGAATTATTATTTTCAAGTTATCGACTTTATTAAAGTATGTTACATAAACACATCACCCTATTTACATTACTGGCAAAAAGAATATGAAAGTAATATTATTATTATCATTACTCGTTGTTTCTAGAGGATAATCTGAGTTACAAATGAATTGAAATTTACATCAGAGCCCTCGTCAAGAAAGCAACAAATTAATACAAAGTAAATAATTATACTTAAACAGAAAGAAAGAAAAGATACAGCGAAAACATCTAATCCAGTGATGAAACCTCATTATTTAATTTTAGAAAACGAAAATTGCACAATTAAGATTCGAACTGCGATAGTCTTTCGACACCTCAGATGGAAATAGGAATATTATTCCGAGTCGTTGTGGCTCGATAAATGAAAGATCTCTGTTCAGTAGCTGTTTTGAAAATTGGAGCGTATAAGTTCCTGTTACTAGAACCACGGGTATTAATATTACACGTCAGAGATATAACGGGACTGGTTTAAGTAATCAGGTGCAAGCCAATTATAGATTTTAAAGGTCATTACAGCAATGAAATAATCAATTCGAAAGTCAATGGGTTGCCAGTGAAGGCGAGAGAATAGTGTACGCGTAGAAACTGTAATGTCAACATCTAAAATAACCCTGGCCGCTCTCTTTTGAAGTCTGTAAATTCTTTGTAAATTACTCTTTGTGGTGTTTCCCCATACAGTACAGCAATAATCGAAAACAGAAAGAAAAGAGGCATTGTAAACTAAAATAGAAACATCTTGTTTACGGGGATTTTCTCTACTCTGACATGTCTCTCCACATCGGTTACCTTCGATCACTTATGCGGCAAAATACAGCCACTCAACACTGGGTCCACTTAGGCCCAACAGGAAACAACATAAACTAAAATAACTCAAATAGAGTCTGTTTCTGACTCTGGCTCAAGCCTTTCTTTTGCGTTCATTTAAAATCATTTGAAAAGCTGTCAGTGCGCCATACACGACAGAAACTGTGCACGTCTGTCGAATGAAACACTGACGCACTGTCTTAATGACTTCTTTTCAATCTTATAGCTGCGTGTCAGAATTACTCCCGCCTGTAAACCGCCACTTTTTTTCACGTGCGTAGTTGTAACTTGTGAAGAACAAAAGGGAAAAAATATAAAGTGAACCTGTTAATGCATCGTACACATTGTCGTTTTGCCAGCTACTGAACCATTATAAAATCATACAATCATTTTCTTTTGTAGGGGATTTGTAAAATAAAAGCAATTTTAAAAATACCAGCTTGGCCAAATATCGTACAAACTGCGCATGAACTCTTATATCTCGTCCTGCTAACATATTGACCTGAATTTTTGCTCATAGATCAATTACGAATTCGCCTGTTACTACAATATATGGCAAATGTAAATTATTATAAGAACATTTAGAATTGTACGGACGTCTTTCTCGTTTAACAGGTTCAAAGATGAAGCCATCCTTGACTACACTAGGTACGCCTATATAACACGTTAACCCTGTCTGACTTGATATACGAAGATGGCGGACGATATAAATGCCAAGGAGGGTCTCAGTACTCCCAAACTGCATTATTGACGGTTATTGGTAAGACCAACGATCTTCCAAAGCTTTTCATATTGGCTGGCCTTCACTGTCGTTCGTTAGTCCCCGCGAACGAAGACCACGGGACTAATGGATCGGGCTTCGTCTGTCCTTGCGTCCGTGCATCCGTCCGTCCGGGCATCGATCCGTCCGTCCGTCTGTCCACGCAGATATCGCTGACATGCCTGAGCCAATTGCTGTCAAATTTGATACAAGGATAATGCACCATGCATGGCTCGAAATTAGCTGTAGTCCCGCGTCCACAGAGTACCAACGTTTCTCTTGGGCTACCAAAATCTAGAAATGGTAGCTAACATGGACTACAAAGGCCGGGACCTGAAATTCAGTCAGTACTAGGCATGCCATATCCGGTCTGTCACTTTGGTATGAGCTAAATGCACTCAAACTCAGCTGGACACAGAAAGGCCAGACTATGACTTTGTTATGCAAATTACCAAGATGACTGTGTAGAACTTTGCAACAAAGTTTCAATATCTGAATTGATGTACTTCGATGACAGGCTCAGAAAATGATAGCCAATGAAAACGCATTTACATTGCATTTGGATCAAAATGTATCAATCACAATGACAACGAAATTAGCCCTGCTACAGTGATGCTGACAAGGTCGTGGTCATTGTCATGACGGCTATCAAAATTTGCATACAAGGCTGGCAATGAAACCGGTTGTCAATAGGTCATCAAACTGTTGAGTATCAGTGTTGTCCATTAGACCTATTTCCCTTGGGTATTAAAAGGCGTGCAAGTCACATCAAATGACTAGCAAATTCACTTTATGCGCAGAATCTTGAAAAAACGCTTTTTCTTGCCTCGTTAATGAAAAAATACCTCTGAACTGCCATTATCAGTGGACTAACAACTTCAGAAAATGGTAGCCCAAGTGGACTACCAGGGAAAAAAGTTAATTTCGAGCCATGCCATGGCATACATATGCCCGGCCATTGTCTCGGATGTGGTATGCAGGATAAGTGCTAATTTGCATAATAAATGATTTTTGATAAAGACTTCTGTTTTCAGAGAGACTGCACCAATTTGATGAAACTTTGTACAGATGTTGATCAAACAAAAGGCTAATGGTGCACAAAGACATATGGCAGTATTGTGCCAATTAAATTGCTAATTTGCATATTTGATGAATTTTCATAATTAATCTGATATTTCAAGAAATACTGACTTAAAGTTGATGAAAATTGGTACACATGTTGTTATACAGGAGCTGTAATAGTGTGCAAATACATTTAGCAGTGTCATGTCAATTAAATGCAAATTTGTATATTTTATGCATTTTCGTAATTAGGTTGGTACAAAAGAAACACTGCAGCAAATTTGATAAAACTTGGACAGATGTTGATCTCACAGTGTTGTAGTAGCATGAAAACACATTTGCAGGGGCCCAGGAAAGGGTACGAGGCCAAGTCGCCCAGACAGGCCTTGGATATGATGTACCACAACATGGGGCATATTTTATTGTATGATAATTTTTTGAGTTCAGCCAGGTTAGCCTTTGATCTTTTGAAATCAGGTACACTTCCCTGTCGTGCCCAAATCGAATAGGGTTATAGTATTAGCCCTGTGAAAAGTGGACTGGGTTTGTCCAGTACCACACCTTGCTGTACAGGCCATAAAAAATCGCTTTCTTCAGGGTCATCAATATGGACGACTTGTGGTTGTTTTCTTGAGTAAGAAAAATTCAGACCCCAAGCCTAAGCACATCATCCAAAAGAGAATATCAAAACAATACTATAAATGCACACACCCACCTCCCCTACTCACACTTACACAGAGACGAGAATTAAAGTTGCAATAGTACAGAAATTGTTTTTTTTTAAGAAATAAGAAATAACTGTAAATACTATGAATAATGGACAAGACACTCCTCTTCACCTGTAAATGAAAGTGTAAAATGCATAAAAGCTGCTTTCATGAAGTAGTGTTGAATAGAACATCTGCCTCAATCATTCAAAAGGAAATTTTCAGCACTGAAAAATAAGTTTTACTAGCTGCAGCCAATTTCAAACCAATTTTTTCAGCAAATTAAAACAAACAAACAAACACACCTAATTTCGATCATCTCACCATCCATTGAAAAGGTCTGGCCTCCGCAGTTGTTATGCAAATGATACGGACTCCAAAAGGTTAACACATTTTGTAGACAATGGTAATATAAACTCGTAAAGAACACAGGAACTGCTGGTTCTGGAGAAGAAAAACGTTGAAATATTAATGAATTGTTTTTGAAATCCATAATGGCAGCCAAGGTCACATGACCACTCACGATTTTATTGGCCAGCTGTTTCGGGCTCATGGCATGCACGCCAAATACCAAATTGCCAGTTGATTGGCCCCTGCAGTTTTTTTGGCAGGAGCCATGTATAATATTGCGATAAAAGTTGACGTGCATATGTATGTCATAGTATATTGTCCTTGTGGTAAGTTTGAAAAAAATCAGATCAGGCATGTCCGCGTAATAGAGTCGGACAAAAAACCTGCAATAAATAGCCACCAGACGGCCATATTGGGGGCGTATCGCACCTAAAATTGACATGCATATGTATGTCATAGCACATTGTCCTTGTGCCAAGTTTGAACAAAATCAGTTTTCGCATGTCTGCGTAATAGCATCAGACACAAAAAAACCCGCAACAAAATGGCCACCAGACGGCCATGTCGAGGGCGTATCGCGACAAATATTGACATGCATATGTATGTCATAGTACATTGTCCTTGTACCAAGTTTGAACAAAATCAGATCAGGCATGTCTGTGTAATAGAGTCAGACACAAAAAAAACCGCAAAAAATGTCCGCCTGACGGCCATATTGGGGCGTATCGCAACAAAAATTACCATGCATATGTACGTCATAACACATTGTCCTTGTGCCAAGTTTGAACAAAATCAGTTTTCGCATGTCTGCGTAATAGCATCAGATACAAAAAAACCAGCAACAAAATGGCCACCAGACGGCCATGTTGGGGGCGTTTCGCGACAAAAATTGACATGTATATGTATGTCATAGCACATTGTCCTTTTGCCAAATTTGAACAAAATCAGATCAGGCATATCTGTGTTCTAGAGTCAGACACGAAAAAACGCAACAAAATGGCCGCCATAGGCCATATTTTGGCGTATCGCAACTAAAATTGGCATACATATATGTATATGTCATAGCACATTGTCCTTTTGCCAAGTTTGAACAAAACAAGTCTGTGCATGTCTGAGTAATGGCTTTAAGCATGAAAAAATCGCAACAAAATGGCCGCCAGGCGGCCATATTGGATGGTATTGCAAAACAAATTGACATGCATATGTATTCCAGAGTATCTTGTCCTTGTACCAAGTTTGAATAAATTGGGTCTTGCATCTTTGAGTTACAGCTGCGGACACACGGACGCACGGATGCACGGACAGACGGAATCTGATCTAATAGTCCCCCTGGACTACGTCCGCGGGGACTAAAAAGCAGAATCAGAAACTGGTAAAATTCCATCCCTGGAAAAATATCCATCATCGGATTCATCACAGTATAAGTGTTTACCATTGCTATAAGTGGGAAAACCATGACTGCATGGTACCTCTGAAGCTGTATCGTGTGAAATACATTTACAGGTGGAGTTTTATAACTGGAACTACCTTCGGGTTCAGACTGGGTACAGGTATCTTTCGTGAAAACCCGTTCTGTTTGAGAATATTTATCAAGCATAGTACATTGCGTTACTGTGCCTACACTAACCTGAATTTTAGTCTCAGTTTTCTTATCCTGATTAGTTTTCTCAGCACGATACTTAGGGTCGTTGGTTTTACTGTGATCAGCGCTTTTATTGCGGAATTTCAAACATGCGCTATGAATATGTCTAAATTTGCATCTGTTAGGCCACAATAAAAAATATGTGCTGTTCCGATTACCCGACCTACCCCAATTTTATCCCCCCGACCCTAGACTTTTTAGAGCTTCGTAAACCCGGAAGTAAAAATAATGATATGAAAAAACGTGAAACGCATGAAATTACAGCTAGTTTTCAATCGGGTTCGAACCCACAACATACGGCATCAGTCGCCTAGCATGAAACTAATTTTAGTTCGATTTTGATACTTTTTGATCTACTTCAATAAAATGTTGTTGAAACAATACCACGCGTAAATTTCCGTACGCTGATTTTGCATATGAAAGCCTATCAGCCAGTTGAGAGTTACGTTCACAAAAGTTCGTTGCCCTAGCCCGATAAGGTTTCTGTGTCACATCATCTCTGCACGATCGAGAAAAGGAGATAAACTGAAGGTTTTATGCATTATAGGAATGTCCATAGCATTGAAAATAATTCTGATAGCAAAATTGACACGAAACATTGGACTTAATATTGGACTTTACTGGTACCATGGATCTTTTTTACATCCATGCTGGTACAGAAACGTGCTCAGTGCAGACTAAACAACAAGCATTGAAGCAAGCTGTGGTGTCAATGGGCACATATATGGGCCCGGTTTTTGAATTCAGTGAACAGACACTGACTGACTCATTTTTCAGAGCAAATAAACCCTAAAATTAACTGTCGGTGACAACCCACCTTTCTGTTTGTTATTTTCCCAATTCTAAAATGACTGAAAAAAGCAACTGGAGCAAATCTGACATCGAGAAAAACTCAACTCCGCATTCAAATCAAAACAAGGAATCTGACCCTCTAAGTTGTTCGTTTTAGCTCTACTGAGTCTGCGCACAAAACTACAAGACCAGCTAGGTCACTACAAAAACACAGCTCACTGGTTTGCAAAGGACAATGTTGATCCAAACTTACAGTAGTGAGGGATGATATACGCACAGTAAAAACGTGACAAACAAGCACATTATTTTTTTCAGGAGCTACAAAACATTCTTTTATAACTACAATAGATTTTTTTCTTGGCTTGTGTAGTGCAGACAGTTCAGTAAAATATGAAAAAATCCCTTGGAGGTACAATGGGAATGGCTGGCTGTTGTTAATTTTGATGTTTGAATGTACATTAAGCCCTATGAAAGCAAACTTACAGAATATGTGCAAACAAACATACAGAATATTTTAGCATGAGGGAATATGCTACAATTTTTAGGGATATCAAAACTATGAATATTAATGAGCCGTCCGCCACTCTTGGAAGCCCTATACATTCACAACAGTGACACCCAAATTTGTTGACTTTGAAAAAATCTTATAGAGGATGGTGTTTGGAGCCAGCAGCTTGGATTGTGTAAGTAAGTGATTTATGGCTTGTAGTATGTATATCACAAGTGACATCACTGCAACATTAAAACTTACGTAAGATGTCCTCAAATGTTTCAGTTAAATCCCCCCAAAATTTTAAAATCCCCCTGAAAAATTCCAGGAGAGGGGGACCAATCCCCCCTGGTATAGTATCCTAGATGAAACACTGCATTGATGACCGTAAATATTGTGTTGTGTCAGTTCTTACAAGTCAGACTTACCTGTGGATAAACAGTTCACTTTCCTGTCAGAGAATTGTAATTTAGCCATATCAATTTCTGTGGCAGTCTAATAAACCACAAATTTCAATTCTACTAATGAATATTTTATTTTAATAAATTGGTATTCAATTTGAGTGCGTTTCATGAGGAAATTGTTCACTGTTAGTTAGTTTGAACGCGTACAAAATGCACATTGAGAAATAAAAAAAAAATGGAAAAAAAAAGATTTCCCTACCTACCTACCCTATTTTTGAAAACCATGTAATCGGAACAGCACAATTTTTTTTTTTGGCCTTACCATCCTGGCAAGAGCCATCGTTGTTGAAGGACCAGCAGTTCTATTACGGTCGGACGAACTGGATCGTGTTGTAGGTCTCGCCTTTTCTTCTGCCCTAGGGAAGAGAATACCTCTTTCAGGTCGGTTGGCTCATCACCCCAATTCCAGTGGCCGCATTCTATGTCCCGCAAGTACGCTCCTTTAAAACTGCATCCCATGGGTAGACGGAGGCGTATTTCATGAGATAATTGAGACTTCTTTGACTCGTTAGTGTTGTCGGATAGTAAGATGGAGGTAAAATCTTCGATGAACTCATTGATGGTCATGGAATAATAAGTCATTTCCCTACCAGATCCGTTGGGACTGGGCTGAGCAGCGAATTATCGGCCTTCATTGGTGGTGGACCATTTGATATCCGGGGGGGGGGGCGTCCCGGAAGATTTTTTTTTGGGGGGGGGGGCATCATTTTTTTTCCCCATGTACCACTGGATGTTATTTTTTTCCCTTATAAATCCTGGCATTTTTTTGCACTCTTCCTTCAAAGAATGTTGCAAAATCAATCTGTTTGCCATACATCAACGGACGTGTACATAAGTGCAACGTTTATAAAGAAACTGAACTTTAATTGGAAAAACATGGCACCGTGGATTGAGTACCGAACATACAAAGAACAATAGTGGTGTGGCCGCCGGAAAGGAAAGTCCGATATAAAGGATGGACCATAAGACCTTGGGAGGGGGGGGGGGTGGTCACAATGAAATTGTGAAAATTTTTTTTTTACTATTGTAAATTTCTGAAATTTTTTTTTTCCAATTGAGATTAGCTGTGCAAATTTTTTTTTCAGAGTAAATTTTCAGATTTATAATTTTTTTTTCGTTCTTCGCTGTCTGAAGATAAAGAGGGCAAATGTGGTGCCAAGCACCACAAGCGGGCACGCAAGCGGTCACTGGGAAGAGGTCAGGAGAGGGGTGTCCCCCTGCTGCTGTTGGAGCTTTTGAAAAATAGAGATTAAAATGGTGTTATTTGGTGGCACTTGGGGAGTATATTTGCCAGGGGAGGTCAGGAGGGGGGTGTCCCCCCTCCTGCTGTTGGAGCTTTTGAAAAATAGAGATAAAATGGGGTGATTTGGTGGCACTTTGGGAGCATTTTTTTCGGATTACACATCTTCCTATGAAACATGGTCTTCTTGCTCCTCAGTAGCTTTGCATAGTTTTGAAAATTGACTATTTTGGTTTCCTGGCTTCCCTTTCTACTGCGTGGTGAAATGCCTACATTCACCCCACCAAACATCATGCATATCTCATGATTTACAATTGATTTTGACAAGCTGAGAAGCTAAAATAAGCTAAATAATATAGTGAAATTTGCATATTTGTGTTTTTAGAGCAATTGTTGCCCTTTTTTGATCAAAACATCTATTTCTCTGTAGCAGCATGTCCAAATTGATTGGATGTGTATAGATGTGTTGAAATTTCAATATTTGTCTTTTTGGGCAATTTATGCCATTCATGGTCAAAGAATCTGTATTCTCTGAAAGGGCTTGTCCAATTTCTTTGAAATTTGCTACACAA
>LD362109.1:7514-12514 GCA_001465055.1 Ptychodera flava
AACATAATGATTTGTACAGGGAAAGGAAAACCAGATTTCTGAAAGATTAGTAAAATTTAATCAATGTGATCCTTATATACACAATCAATACAGAACACAAATTACAATAGTTACCAATATTTAAAGCTTTCAGAAAATATATACGTTAATGTCGTTACCTGGTAATTTTTTCCAGACAATGCAATGCTTGAATGGGTCGAATACTTGTCCTGGAACAATAAAGTCTTTTCTGTTGCGCGTATTGATTTCGCATTTCATTTGAGCTTAGGTACCATGACAAGCACATCCTTGTTCTTTTCATTCAAGGGTTCACCAGTGGCGCCAAAAATGCAAGTGGATCAACAGGCAGCGACAGAGGATACGACAGCTGGATGTCTGAAGTTCACTGTAATGGACAAGAATCAAGCATATTTCATTGCAAATCAAAAACACCATTCAAATATACTTCCTGTAGCAACGTAACAGTTGTCACTTGCGAAGGTGCGAAATTGTTGTTTGCTTTATTAATATGAAATTTACTGTTGGGGTTAAATAGCAGGGATCATACCTAACATCATTTGGCCTGGTTGACATTCATTAGCTTGTGTTATTTTGCCTACAAATTGAAAATACGAGAAGTTTCAACAAATTTTACGTGATGCTTCGAATTACCATACTTGACCTCTTTTATTTCTAGTCATATACGGAAACTTACTACTCTCTTTAATTTATTTAAGCTTAAAGTTAGCGACAATAAGGGTGTAAGACAAATTCTTGTGGTTTTTGGTGATGTATTGATTGAATTTTTCGAAGTAAATATGTCATGTCCTGTTCACATATTTTCATCTGTGAAGGAGCAAAGTATATATCAATTTGCACTATAGTTCAAAACCCAGAAAAGTTTTGTTTGAATTGATGGCACAGCTTTAATTACGGTTCAACTTTAATCATAACAGCGTCTTAGCTTCGATGACTACAGATGAATTGAATTTTCTTTCCTATAACTATTGCAGTCGAATCATTGCGTCTTGTTGGTGGCAATACTCCATATGAGGGGAGACTGGAAGTTCTCATGAACAACACATGGGGTTCTGTTTCCAGGTATTCTTTCACAAAAGAAAACGCCAAAATTGTTTGTCGGGAAATGGGTATGTATTACTGATATACTTACTAGGAAAGACGAGTGAAACAACTGCATGTTTTAATACTATGATGTTACCAAAAATGAATATCCTTGACTCATTTTACAGATTGTATGAAAATTCTCTTAAGGTGATAGGCGCCTCGACAATTGAAATACTTGAGAATTTAGCTAAAACTTTCTTCGAAAAGTTTAAACCATTCCATTTCAAAATAAAGAGTACAAACCAGGGGTCACCGTCCGTGCACAATCTGGTGCTAAAGAAAAAAAATTCCTTAATATTCCATCAACTTGACATTAAAACTGACATCGACCTTTTCAGGGACAACTAACACTAACTTTTATAATATCTATTTGTTTATGTTAATAATAGGATTCCTAACGGACGACGTACAGGTTTTACCAGCATCATACTTTGGCCATGGCTCTGGGCAAATGAGCATGTCAAATGTTCACTGTAAGGGAAATGAGAGGAGTCTCTTCAGCTGTGATTATACTACCGATTCTTCCTCGCGTATCCATATCCACACCGAGGATCTTGGAATAATCTGTTCCCGTATGTATCTGTTGAAGCTACTTTCTGCAAAATACTGTTTGTACAGATATGACATAATTTGTTTCATAATTAGTTTATTTTTAATAAATTTTATGAATGTGACAAATTGGTTTCAATCGAGCCAATTTATAGGAATACACAGTCATTGCGATTATAACTGAAGGTATGAAATCTTTTGTGCTTCGGTTTTGTTGATTACCACCTGGCATTTCTGAATGGACGACATATCTTACACAAGGGAATATCAGGTAAATGAGTGACATTAGCTTTTTAAAATTGTTAATTTTGTTTGAATGTTAGAGGAATTCATTTGATCAAAAGCCAGTACATGTATGTGGGTTATAAACCCAAGTTTCTAATTAAAACTCAAGTCTGTTAAAGTTTTGTCAACTATACCTTCGATTGTATATCAGTTGCCAAAAACAAAAGTCAATTCCTATGAGACATAGACGAGGTCGTTACTGCCGGAAGATTGAAGACTGTATCCTATGTATATATCCTTTTAAAGTGTTTTTTTCTGTCAACAGGTGCAGTAAAGCTACAACCAATCATGTCAACTAATTCAATGGTTGAAGGATATGTTCAGAAATACGGCAGTTCTGGTTGGCAAAATGTTTCAGTGGAATATTGGGCACAGGCTGATGCCGAAGTTCTCTGTAGGGAACTTGGTAAGAAACTTATACCATCTATGGATACAAATAAGGGTATGGCAAGCCAAGAGTTGCAAGATCAAAAAAAAAAAAGGTTTAAATTTGATATTTCTATTCTAAAATTTCATGTTTGTGTTCTAAAATTGTATGTTTATGTTCCTAAAGACGGCCCATGCTATTTGCAACAATTTTTATGTTTATTTTCATAACGTTTATGTTTATGTTTAAAAATTGTGTTTGTGCAGTACACTGGCTAAATGCAAAAAAGCCATTATTATTTTTATTGATTCGATGTTTTTTCATAATATATTGTTATCTTCACAGATTTTATATTTGTGTTTATGGGTTTTGTTTCTATTCATGAAGCCTTTTGTATGTATGTAAATTTAATGCTTTTGTTCATGAAAGGTCATTTTTGTGTTCATAGAACCAAGTTAAATGTTCAAAGATTTTTTTGGATGTCCAATTTTTCTTGTTAACACTTGGTGGCGCTCTGCTATTGACCAAAGTTATATAAAAATTGCTGTATAGAGTAAAAGATAAATCGTTGACATATAAAATGAACAAAAGAGGACGTAAGATGGATCCTTGTGGTACACTAGACGTTATGTCGCACCATGAAGAAGGGGTACCATTGATAAGTAACACGGTTGGACACTATTTCTCAAGAATTTAAGTAATCTGTTAAATATTACACCGTATTTGGTAACCATTTTTCAAATTGTATCCAAAACTACTGGACACGATGTTCTATCCGCTTTGGTCAATGCAATTGTGAAAAGTACTATTTTCGAAATACAGCCACTTCGTTATGTTATATAACACCCGACGAACTTGCTTGTATACCAACCGGTACAACTTCCTAGGTACCTAACAATCCATCCTCTTATCATCCATCCATCCATCCATAATGTGCATATAATTAATTTCTCTACAGCTTAATAACTCAATTATCACTAAATTTCTTTGATTCACACCATGACTAGAGTCTGACATTACGATTACTCGGGTCAGCGTTATGCAAATTGGAGATTAATGTGTTCGAATTGTGTGTTTTTAGGATTCTTAACTGGAGCTCAAGTTGATCTCTACAGCGATTGTAACTTGTCGTCCCCTACCACGCATGCTTTGCAATGTACGGGTATGGAGTCAAGTATCAGGAACTGTAGCGACAGAACTGAAGTTGGAAGGATGCAAAACGCCACATGTGCTGGTTTGTAGTTTGAACTTAAGGCGATATCAATGATACCAGTTACCAACAATTTTATTTTTATATTAGTCAGTAATGCAAGACGTTTCGGTCAAATTGCCGAATGCCTATTGACATTATGAATGAACAAAGGGCGACCCGCTGTCTTCCAACGTTTATTGATGAGCAAAAACAGGAGAAGAGTACGATCAATGGGAAAGGCGGAGTCGATAACGTTGATTTAGCTCTCATGTTTACCTTTATCCTTTAAGAATGATAACGTGTAAAAAAGCATGGTAAATAGTTACTCCAGCCCTGAGTTTTTTTTGCTTATATGATATTCTTGGCTGCCTAGCTGCCAGATACAGATAATTATATAGCTAAAGTTGCATGTGTAAATGATGTATAATTTTCAGTTTAACTATCATTTATATAATGATACACTTTTTCACTTGACTGCTTGATATTTCAGTGCCTGAACTGAGACTCATTGGCGACGAGTCAAAAAATTGGGGTAGGCTCGAGGTACAAGTAAATGGCACATGGGGGAGAGTCTGCTCACGTTCGTGGAAAATTGAAAATGTGAAGTCAGTGTGCAGTCTGCTAGGTGAGTTTTGATATTATAGAAATAACGGACGACTCGCTGGCCATTAACGTTTATTTACGGGCAAGGGTGAGAGGAAAGCCAAACATTAACGGGCGCAACCCGTTAATTTGGTTTTCCTCTCGCCCGCGCCCATGAATAAACGTTAATGGTCAGCGCTGAGTCTGTTATTTCCATTATATTATCAACAAACCCCGAAAAACTGTCAAAATTTACGAAAATTTCCCGTGCGAACGACAACGGGGTCCCAGAACCTGCCAGTGAGTAGTGCGCGCGCTGCAAAAATTTTGCAGATCCGGAGATTTTTTGAAAAAAGTGTCTAATCTTAGCACACAAATGCTCCATTTTATTTGGTGGTCGATTATGATCTTTGTACAATCACAATTTTCGTTTTAGCTGTAAAGTTACTATGTTTACGATATTATTCATATTCACGGGCATGTAAACAAACCATTACGGTGTATTTGTGGGCAGGCACGTCGTTCAGCTCGACCAATTAAAACGCGATGGACAGGGCATGGTTATATAATAAAAAGTAAGAGTGTTCCCCTAATAATTAATTGTTTGATAGTTAGCAAGACCTTTCTCGCATGCACGTGATGGTGTTATGTATAAGGCTTCCCTTGAAATTGCGTATGGAGGTTGCAGACAAATGCTGGGCCCTTGCTAACAATAGATTATCTGCAAAAACTACAGCTTTTAATTCCATCAAAGACATATTTTCTGAAGGTCTCGATATTGATAAATACTATGATACGTATCTTTTATTTATTGCTTACAAGGAGATAAGATGACATGAAATTCGTATAACGTAAATTACCTTATATTCCTAAGTACTAACGCTGTAGTGTTTGCGGATAAAACTCGGGCAATCAAAAGGT
>LD362109.1:17514-19713 GCA_001465055.1 Ptychodera flava
TAATTGCATAAGTAACGTATATCTTTGTATATGGAACATTACAATACGTTGATATGCGTAGCGTATATCTATGCAGATGATGAGTATAGTAATGCAGATCGTTGCAAAGCAAGTGTACACTGTAATTGTTCATTTTATTAGCTTACGTACGTGTTTGCTTAAAGTATTTGACACATGTACAGAACCAGTATATGTGTATATATTGTTGTATATCAAGCATTATATACTGTGATGCATGTCCGTTCCATTATATCTCGTTTCATAATTGTTAGCAGCCATACATTATTTAATTTTTCTGGTAAATGTAGCTGAATGGTTTCGCCAAACACACGAACATGTCTGCAGCGTTATAAGATATCTCATTGAACCATTGAACCTTTCAAATGTCAATATTAACTTTTGTGTTGAATGGAATCCATTATAAACTACCTTCTTAAACTTGAAATTTAAAATTGCAATCTCAACATTTGGTAAGAAGAGCCTCTCATGCTTCGAGCTGAACCAAGCATTTATGATAAACTAAATTAGTAGACAGTACTCCTGTTATTTGTATTATGACAAAAATTATTTATCTACGCTACGAAACGAAAAATCGTCATTTGCTTTGCATTTGCTACAAGTCAAACGTAACTACTCTCTAGAATGCGAAATAGCAATGGAACCCGATAAGATAGCGAGAATTTTTGCAAATAGATGAACTACTAACAGCAATAACTGATAACAAGCATTGTAACCTTATGTCACTATTACCAATAAAACCTTCTGTAAAAAAAACAACAATAGAGCTTTGTATTTAGCAAACTTCTGACTTCGTTTGTATCTATATCGGCAAGACAAGGAGGGTCGATATATTCGAGCAAGACTATAGTCACATCACGAAAATATGTTAAACACTGTTGTCAACTTACTTTGCAATATGAAATACAATTCAACTAACAAATACGGGAATGGCAGAAATATCCCTGTTTTTCGATGTTCCTATGTATATTGTCGATTTGTAATGTCATTAGCCGAATTAATCGATCATCGATGACTGTACTTTGTTGATATTGTGGACTTACGGGAAACGAGTAAGTCAAAACAAAATTATATGTTCGCTACAGTGAGGAAAAATGACGAATCCAGTAATAATGCGTGTTTATCCTCTGAAAAGCATTTACGAGCTAAGGAAAAATGTGAAAAGTGTAAGCGCACACAGTTTTGAGGAGGAATTCAAACTAATAAAATGAGACTCCTGAAACTGTATTTTCAGATAGTTGAAAGGTTTTCAATTTTCAGTAAAGTTTAAATGCATATAAAGATTGAAAATGATATGTAATTTTACATTTCTTTCATTTGCACAGAACGGGTTTCCCTAACAAATGGTACCTACAAAGATGGATATGTACGAGTTTATCAGAACAATGCTTGGAAAGGAGTTTGTGCCAACCGATTTGATTTGAAAGATGGTGAAACGGTCTGCAAAGAACTAGGTAGGAAGGGCTCCGGTTTGTTAGAAGATATCGGAAATGTGAAATGTCCCTGTAAATTCACGTGACATGTAATGTATGTATGTAATGTATGTAATGTATGTAATGTAAGTATTGTATGTATGTATGTATGTATGTATGTATGTATGTATGTATGTATGTATGTATGTATGTATGTATGTATGTATGTATGTATGTATGTATGTATGTATGTAATGTATGTTGAATAGGAATACAAACAAACAAAACAACCAATCCAAGCTGAATATCACAGCAGATAAATCCACGTAGGTCTACTGAGGACAAAGTCTCGTTATGTTGTGGCTAAATAAAACGAAACTAAAATTTTAGTATGTTTCTGAGTCCTGAGTTTCTGAATAGGAATACAAACAAACAAAACAACCAATCCAAGCTGAATATCACAGCAGATAAATCCACGTAGGTCTACTGAGGACAAAGTCTCGTTATGTTGTGGCTAAATAAAACGAAACTAAAATTTTAGTATGTTTCCGAGTCCTTTTGGGTGTTTTTGGTCAAAATATGAAATTTGCAATTTAAACTGAGATGAGTTGATTATTGATTTGCACATCTTTGTTATAACATTTAGATTAGTTTAGAATTAATTTCAAAATCGTATTCAAATTCTTACTGCCAATAGCGTGCTACTTTTTAATTGAAATAATTAGATATTATTCCCTAATATTTTTCTTCGTTCAGCGAAGGAAAATAC
>LD362110.1:9552-29798 GCA_001465055.1 Ptychodera flava
GAATGGCAAAATAAACCAAAGTGAGCGTAATTCAATAAAATGACCTATACCTGCCTGAACTCTGATTATTGCTCATTCCCTAACTCCTTTTGTGAACAAAATTTCTGCTTCGATTACGTAATTCGGCCGATTTTCCAAGGAGTACTCAAGATTTTATCTATCTGTATCGAGACGTCTTGGAGCCATATGGCGTATACGCAAATTTCTCGACCAGAAAACCTGTGAGTTGATGGTGAAAGCGTTAGTTTTTCCATTGATGACGTATTGTGGCGTTGTCTGGATGACGTGCAGTAAAGGAATGCAAACAAAGATTCAGAGGTTGCATAGTAGAGCAGCCAAATTAGTTCTTGGTAGGGGAAAGTTTTCTTCGTCATCATTGGCCTTATCTCATCTAAAATGGCATCCTATAAACCATCAGTGGAATATACAGTTAGCTGTGATGACTTGGAAATGTTTTAATAGATTTGCCCCTCCATATTTATCTACTGATTTTCAAGAGCTTATTTTGTTAAGCGCTTCCTGGCGTTTTACAAGATCTACTGTTAGTGATAAATTAATTGTGCCCATGTCCCGCCTACAAAAGGGTAGAAACACATTTCTGAATAGAGGCACAAGACTATGGAATACTCTACCCTCATATATAAAATCTCAAAAAGAACTTTGCAATTTTAAATCTTTAGTGAAGAAATATGTTTAATTTGTACGCTTTGTGTTTTTAAGCCTCGTCACTTTTGATGTACTTTTGTCAATTTTATTCATTCTACGTGTCTGTTTTTTATTTGTTTGTTGTGTACCTTTTGCTTTTTATGCAGGACGTCATGGGAGATCATAGAACACCTTGTGTGGGAAATGAATTGACTTATCCTGTTTAAATAAAGTAAAATAAATAAATAAATAATAAATTCTGCATTAGGAAAAGTGCTGAAATTCTATAGGTTAATATTTCACTGTCCTTGCTTTGCCTGTTTTTGTCACATCTCTCTCCAGTTACCTATTGTATATCTGAGCTATAGACTCTAGTTCATTTTCTGACTTCAGGCAAAGAATTTTTCAACAAGAATTTTGCTCGGTTGTACTACTTCCTGCTTCATGCATCTAATGGAAGGCCATCAATTTATACGTTCCCTGACCCACACATATCAAAACAGGATAATAAATAATGGTTTAATAAATATTAAATGAGGTGCCATGCACATTGATCATCCAGTCAACTAGTCATCATGGCGCGTTGTCTTTTCATCTGAAGAGATTAATTGATCACAAGTTTCGCTGATTACCTACATTGTAACTAAATTCAAAGCATGGTCGCACTCTCGATGTGAAAATTTGTTCAAGCAAGATTCAGAATTTTAACCTTTGTCTTGCTGAGTTCATATGTCACCATCAGGTCAAGTTGGTTAACATTTTTTACCAATCCTTGAAGGCCCTGAATACCTAGATAGCGTGATTCTAGTGCCCAAACCTGTGACAAATACCATGCCAAGTGGGTGAACACACATACAGATTTGGCTCAATACTGCTTTTAACTGACTCGGCACATGGGGAAGCGATACTGTCTGGCTGAATAATAACATGTATATTATAGGGTTTAAAGGGACAAAATTGGCAATTTTTCATGACTTTTGTTTAATACGAGATACTACTCATATTGTTTGAAAGATACTAAATGAATGGGTGACCATGCACACATGTATGTTCAACCTTGGTTTTAGACACGATACATGAAACCTTCGCTAGAATGAATTAATGGTCATGACAATTAATTCATTTCGCGATCAATCAATCATCCTTTGAGTGTTGAACCATTTCATGTCATTTTATTCCCTGTCAGTCAAGGTTCTTGTTCATTGCTGAAAGTGAAACAACTCTGATGAACTATGCTGACTCACCGAAAGCAAATATCCTCTTTTATCACTGCATGCCAGGTGTCTACGCTAGCAGGCCAGCTGTACAGTGGTTTGCGTTTTGCCACTGGCAATAGAGGAACCAGACATACTGTCTATATTGAGAAGTTGCCAACACTGTCTGGTGAAAATGTAACTATGATCATGCGGTAATATCAGTCTATCATAAAGACATCAACCAGTGAAAGTTCAAACACTGCCTGGAAGGTCAGACATGGTCTAAATAACACCACCAGATCCGCCCAAACAACGCCTGCAAATTATGCATTCTGGATAGTTTGCAGGATGCGTGCGGCGCGCGGATGTGTGTTGTTGTCTTGACTACAGGTGACCTTCTTCCAGACTATGTTTCAACTTTCACAGAGTTGAGTTCTTTATAATTGACTGATATTACTGCCTGAACGATAATTACACCTGACAGTGTTGGCAATTCTTCATTTTAGACAGTATACATGTGTACTGCCAACCGTCCAACACAAACCACTGTAAAACATGAATGCCAAGTGCACAAGTGTATGATAGGGAGTTCACAGATGATGACGTCATACAACCCATATTACTAACTGTGATTTTGTTGAACTCCATAGTTTTCACAAACATGGTTGGGCCAATATATAGATATGAGGGGAAGACTGCAACATGCAACAGCTAAGTGGGGCAATAGTTTCTTTTGATGATTCTTACTTGTAGAATATTTGTTCTATCGGTATACCGGGTACACAGAATAAATTTTCTTATTCTTAAATCTCCTCCAAAGAGTATAGTATATTGTAATACAGAGTGTCCGCCTTGTAATACAATGAATTGTACACATACCGGTATGCAAAATTAATGTTCTTAAATGAATTCTACGCCAGACTAAAATTCACTTTACAACAATAACATAGCATTGCATACACTTTACAGGTTGTATTGACAAGTATTGACAATTGAACATCCGGTATTTGCAAGTGATGATTTGCAATTGACAACTGAACACCAGGTATCTCAACATGATTTTTGGAAGCAGAATGTGATTTACAGGCAATATGAAAATACTAGCAAATACCTAAAAAATTACAGTTTGACTTTGCACTGTGGGAGATTTGTGACCTTAACATCAGAAGTTGCCATACCCGTAATCAAGTAACATATTTTCTCCAGAGCAGAGTCATTACCCATAATTATAATTTTAATAATTTATTCTACCTACATACATACCGGTATTGTACATATTGGAAAGAAAAATAGTATATAAACTTTGACCATGTACAAATAGTCATATTACATAGCCTGCTCGAGTCATTTTATTACGTCAATAATGACTAAGAAGTTAAATTTGACTTTTATCGCAAATTTACAGCGGCTACATTAAAAAACCGCTGACAGAAAAACTTTCAGTGCAAGCAAGCTATTAAGCCTTCAAGGTGAAAAAAAAAATTCCATTTAATTAACCCTTTCACCACCATGGTTTGTCCCAAATCCATTGTTTTCTATGGTAAAGTTGGACCTGTATACAGGGAACTGGGGGTGAAAGGGTTAAGATCTCATAAAATTATCATGAGAGTGGTTTCCAAATGTCATGAGAAATTGTTGCAATAATGGCAGTACATGAGAAGCAATTCTGCCACAGCGTGTATGCGGTGCGTCAGGTACTAAATTCAATAAGAATATTTGATGATTTTTTGACATATTCAAATAAATGTCACAGGCTATCAAGAATTTCAAAAGCTTCATATCCCTCTTGAGGATGACTGGTAAATTCCATTCAGTGAGTGCCCTGTAGGGATACACAAACAGTTTATTGAATAATTTTTTTTTTGGTATTAAACAACATGAATATTGGCTGGATGCCAGTGACAGTTGTTGCGTTTTCTCTCAATAGCTGATGGATGGTGTATAACCGTGGCAACGGTGACAAATGGTCAGTAATATGTCGCCGATATATTGCCCAGCAAACAGAAAGCTTGTACCAATATACATGTCCTACTTCTTTCAATGCCTTTGTTGACTCTAGGCTGTGTAAACTACATTGTATGTTCAGACTTACATAGTCTTTACATGAGCCAAATATATTCATTTGTATTGGCAAAATGATACTCAACATGATTGACATAGATCCTAAGCACATATCATATGTTTACATGCAGTATATATACGGTATAACAGTATACTGCACTCATATGAAAGTTTTAGCGTCAGAAAAAAAGGATAATAATTATCAAACATTTGCAAAGTTAAAATTTACACTACCACTTTTAGATATGAATTAGCTTCATCAAATCAGAAGCACTGAAAAAGAAGATTAACAGACAATGTTGATAAGAAAAGTTTCAAAAGTTGTGTGATCAGTCTTCAAGAAATGCATTTTACGTAGACTTTTCACCACTTCAGTAAATATTATTGTTATCTGGTAATATTGGCCCATCAGTTTTAAAATCCATATGAATGATCCAAACCAGTTACTGCTAACTTTAATTTTAAAATCGGCACAAGGCACAATTTCATGTAACACTGTGCAGCTACATGGGACACCTGATTTGAAACAAAATTTATGAATATCTTCTTGTATAATATAAAGATGTGGAACAACAAGGTTGCACAAATTTGAGATTTATCTCTCAAAAAAAAAATATCTCATCAGTAATGTGGTATTCTTGGCAGTGATCAACTATTATATGTAACCAAGATTTTAAGTATTTTCCATAATGTATCTGGTACGGTTTATCTGGTACACATACATGTATAAGAAGTGATTGGAGACAGATAGGGGCAACAAAAACTCACTGGACTGGAAGAGCCCACATGATCAGTCGATCACAAAATTTAACATTTTGAGGTTGATTTTGGATTTTGTAGACAGAGACGCCATGTCAATGTGCTGCTTACAGGTCATCCAGAAGAAAACGTGATCCGGGAAGACATATAAAGATGATTTGTATCATGAAGGGATTGCCATGAAGAAAGGGATTACATCCAAGGAAAGTGAATTCCCTTGTCGATTTTCTTCAGTGATCCTGTCAAAACATACAAATGTATATGTCACGTGGGATTTGATGGATTTCCCAGAGGAAAAAATAAAATGAGACAGATTACAATTCAACAACCAGTTCAAATCAAACTGACATTTTTCTTCCATTTGTTTTTACCACATTGCCCTGCCATGAGTATTGTTAAAATAATATTTAGATACCATCAATCGTACTGATCTGTAATATTAAGAGACTGTGAACAACAGGGCTGATTAATTTGACAGTCTCTTGCCAAACTGAGAGTAATGACAGGAAAACCACAGAACAATTAGTTTATTAGTGCTGTCACTTTGTTGGTGAGACACAGCAAATTCTTTGTCACACTCCACAGTACTTCAGGTACATGACGTTGCATAGACAGTAGAAGATCTACTATCTACTGTATATTAAGTACGTGTCTTGAAATTGACAGACTTCAACCTTTGCTCAAACTTTCTGCCAAGGCACTTTGAACGATTCTCTTACATGTACAAAATTAAGAATATACAGGTATGTAAATCAGGGGTCACCATGCAAGTTTTGGTACTAGAGAAACAAGTACCTAATATTTCTCTACTCATGGAATTTTAAAATGATCACCATCCCTGTGTTAACTCTATGGGGAATAATCAAAATTTTGATTTTCCAAAAATGAAAGGTGAACACTTTATTAACTCCATGAGTTCTATAATGAGCCCCTGCATGCGGTAGACCAGAAAACTTTGAGTTTGAATATGTCCCCCGAGGCGCATTCTGACATAAAGGCCTGGGTCAGGCGTCAGATTGTCTTGCAAGGAAATTCACTTATACTAGATTACAATTTCAACGGAAAACAAAACACTATAACACCTCAATAATCCTCTTACAGACTAGAACAAACTTGATCCCTGGGATTGAGTCCCCAAAGCATACACCATACTCTCAGGCTGGAGACTTGAGTTTCATTCATGTTCTGTTTTGTCTAATATTAAGACCTAAGTTATAAGTTTTTTTTGGAAAAAATAGCAGCATACCAAATGTTTGAATCAGTTTCAAAAAAAAAAAAACACCAGTCGATTCATCTTAGTTGTTGAGCCACTGAAAAAATTATGGGTTAGGCTAGCTCCAAAACAGTTATTTTAAGGAACTTAGACAAGATAATAAATATGTGAACAATGTAGACATGTAACCTTAACTACCACAACTCAACTGGTAATGGTACGTGAATGATTTATTTTCTCAATGAATTAAAATTGTGGTACCATCAAAACTACTAATCATAATTCATGGAGGTTGACCTTGGACACGCACATGTATACTTTGAATGACATTGGAATGGCTTTGTCTGTGGCCACAAAAAACATGTACAGGGTGAAAAAAACTGTGACTTTAATGACAAGTGAATTATGGGCACAATAATCTGATTAAAAACACACATGTGGGTTGTGGTAGGCTACAGTAGGCTATTTTTGTATTTTTTTGACCCCTGGACAAGCATTTGTGGCAAAACCATATTTGACCTTGATGAAATACAGGGTAGCTGGAAAAGCACATGCTGCTCATTAATTAAATTCAAGTTTTTGTTTTCATTCCTTGCATCAAATTACCATGCTACTTCTCAGATCATTATCAGAAACTGTTCAGCCCTTCGAGTGCTGAATTTTTCCAAGCTCAAATTTCTAGTGTAACATTTTACCGATTTTTAAGAATTTTTATCTATTTTTTTGCTGATTTTAGACCAAATGGCAATAACTTCTCATTTGCTACAGTTTTTGATCAAAATTTTTGGACAGATCTTGAAAAAAAACTGTCTTGATCTGAAAAATATTGTCTGCACTACATTTTATAAAGGTGGAAAAAAATTGTAGAACCTGTGTCAGATGTCAGTCTGAACCACAGCCAAAGTCTGTTATCAGTTGTGTAGTTTCATAAGAACAATTCTTCATACCATGCCTGACTATTGAAATCATATTTTATAATACAAAGTTGAATTTCATTCAAGATTCTATTTGTGCTGATGCGACCATGAGAAATTCAAGTTCAAACACCTAAATGTACCAATATTACGAGGGATTTCATCATTCAACCCATATACATGAGACACTGAATGGATGATTTGAGAAATCAAAATGGCCCTGTGAGTTCGACAGTTTGATCTGCTAGTCCATCACACTAATAATACCACATGTACCATAACATGTCTAGTCTTTCAATAGGGCCGTTCACAGTTTACGTCACTGTTCTCTCATTAATATGCAAAAATAAATATTTGTCCGCATTTTTAGATTACGCTTTTGAAAATTACGCATGCAAGAACGACGAAAATACATCTCAGTGGGCGACTGCTCGTGTAGCAGTGAATACTAAAAAACATATTCACGACTCAGAGTACAAGCTGCAAAATCAGCCACGCATGCAACATTGATAAAATTTGTCCGCATTTCAAGCTGCGTGTCCGATGTCGCGCGCATACAGCTATATTTAGTAACAAACCTGTAACCGTGAACAGCGCTATTGAGACCTTTAACCCCTGGGCACAGAAGAATGAAGGTTTACATCCTGAAAGGAAATTTGTTACTTGACATTGTCAGAGGCTGATGATAAATGCGCTTGTAGATAATATCACGATAATGTGCCAACACTTGTGAATTTGGTGCATTTGTATTACCGTATTTGAAGTTCAAATCATTTACTGATGGGAAATACATGCAGCTTTTGAAATTTGCAGTGCCCATAAAAATGCAAAAATGTAGTAAATTTGTATTTGTACAAAAGAACAGAATACTGAAATAAAAATTTTTGCACAAATTTAACAGCAATCAAAGATAATATTAAAAAGGGATAATGTAAGATGGGTATTGTTACCTATAGCGTTTATGCACAACAATGTCGCTCGTCCTGTTAACATCCATCCTTCAATTCACAACACAAAAGCTACATTGTACATCGCTAATAATAATTAAGTCACGAAATGCCACTCATGGAAAAGAAAGTAGTGGGAATTCATACTATCATCTAACATGACAAATGGTTAACACCTGGAACATTGCAATACCTCGTAATGACACCAACACAGACATTCGACCCTCAGAGATATTGGAAGATATTAACTCAAGGACAATCATATCGATTCCAATGATTCTCATAAAAATATTAACATTACTGAATAAACAAACATCTGATCTGAGCTCCATTTCAGTATGTATCCTCGGAATGTCTGGGAGTCATGTAAATTGATTCATTTGCGGTGTACAAACACGTATCATTTAAGGGAAATACACTCAGCTCTTACTTTTGATAATATTTTCATTATTTATTTCCAACAAAGAAAAAAATAATTCTTATTTTTCTTGGGTTCCCGAAGTGTTACTAGCCGTGCAAAACACAATGCATTGCAGACTGGTGCTATGAGTCTGTTGGTATTGAATAAGAGTCCCGATTAAAATTCAGTTGTTAGGATAATCCGATTAATTGAGTTGTGGTTCACATCAACAATCATGTTTAACCCTTTGAGTGCTGTAAATTTTCCTGCCAAAATTTTTGTGCAAAATTTTACCAATTTTTATGAATTTTTTGTAATTTTTTTGACAATTTTGGACCAATTGGACATTACTTTTCATTGGCTACAGTTTTTGATCAAAATTCTAGGAGAAATTTGAAGAAATTGTCAGGGTTGCATTTTATAAAGGCGGCAATGGTTGACTTTGGTACTCAAAGGGTTAATATACATACATGTACATTGCTAGACTTGGAATCATTATGGGGAAAATCTACAAAATGAGTGGGATTTTTATTATTCATGATTGTTAAATATCATACTGTCCTTGATAGTTTCAAAGTGATACACAGCTACTGATGGAAAACATGATTATATAGTGGCCACTTACACCGCCACGGGAACACCTGCACAGGCTGAATCAATACACACATCTCCATTATCAAGATTGCCCATCAACTTTTGGCTCCTTTACAGTGCCTGAAGTTTAATAAATGCATTTCAGTCCTGACCGTTACACTTTACGCAAACAATCACGCGGCAACGACTGCCAGGTGGGTAAAAGTGCTACCACTGACATCAAAATATGTAATGTTTGCCCATATAAAAAAAGTGGTTTTCTTCAGTTCTTTTACTTTCATAGTTCCAGTAATGCGTGATCGTTACAGCCAATGTACATTCTCCATTGACAGTAGACTCATCATAACATTAAGGGATACGGTCGTCGAAACTCGCTCAAAGTTTGCATGGACCCATATGACCGATGTAAACATTGTATCCAAGGTACAATGGTGATTGATGGAAGTTAACACATGTCCGTCATAATCTACATCATACAATTTAAATATTGCAGCTACGATGACGAGGTGTATCAAGATATCGTGCACGAAATACAAATTGTTTGTAAAGAAGAAACTCGCACAGGCATAGTTCCGACGACTTTATTTTTAAAGGCTGATTTGAATACTCAAACAACACAAAGAATACTCATTAATAATCTATAAAGTTTTTTATTGGAAATTGAGCATCAGATGATGGATTTACATATTATGATAGATTATCATACATATGCTACCGGTAGTATGTGCTTTGGCGAATTCATTATACAGACTTACTTATCAATTTGTTTGATTATTTATTCATTTATTTACAGTATCTCTTTATCTGGTTACTTGGCTGGTTGCATCACTGCGCTGCACAAGGTTGGTACCTTTTATACAATGTAGGTCATCTGTCTCATCGGAAAACATGGCCGTTTTTCATTCTCTGGGCAACAGCTCTGACATAAACTACAAATTTACACATCGATCAATATCAGTTGAAAGTGTAGTGCAACCCACTCAACAAACAAAATAAACAAAACAAGACACAGTTGCTGTTCCTCAAATGGAATATGAAGCAAATACCAGGGTTCGGAAATTTCATACTGAGAAATAAATCAACGAAAATAGCTGACGTGGAAAATATTACCGAGGGGAGCAAAATGGATTATGAAATTACAATTTAATCTGATTTCCAATTTTGTTCTAATATATTATAACTTCAGGCAATGAATAGCATTACCGATTGTTGATTTCCAGATCTGAGTAATGACAGATAGCTACATGGCTGGAAACACTCGACGCCCGTCTCAAGCAGTTTTGTCATCTATCACTTCACTTTAAGACAGGTATTTATTTACTACTTTCAGTGGCCTTTTCAAGAATTACACGCAAAGTTATGTTGATCTGAAAGCTTTCTGTGAAAGACAAAAATCATCAAAAATTGAAAATTTGAAATTAAATGTAGATGTAATTAAATTTCAGATAATGAAAATCTGAAAGTTTTTCCTTCAAAAACATGTTTTACAATCCAAATTTGTTTGAAACATTGAATAGCAGACTGGGGATGTAACAGGTACTGGTTCATTATCACTTTCAAGTTAATAGTTATGACTGGTGAACTTTCCGGCAGTCTAGTATACAGCATGATTATTATTAGATGAATCTGCAAATCCAACACACCTCCATAAACAGGCTTGACACTAGACTTCTTTCAATTCTCCAGGTAAAGACGACTGGAGAATCCCTACTCAGATTGTACTGAATATATGATAAGATTAAGAAATGTCTGCTGGTCATGAAACTCAAACTGCAGGATTGTAACTGCTAGGTGTTCCTGCTTGTAATGAACTTATGTTATCAGCATCATGGGCCTCCTTAGCAAATTAGACATTTCACTAAGTCTCTTAGAATATTGTGAGTTCTTTGATTCATGGAAATTTTTGCATACAGTGGCACATCAACATGCACTAGCATGGCACTGATTCCAGTAAATTTTAATAAATTCCTACACTGACCAAAAGAGTTCAGAAATCTCACGTTTTCAGGTAGAATGCGCCTCATGGACAGTTATTCAGACTTTACAAAATTTCACAATACTTTTCTGGTCTACCGTTTTGGGGCTCATTTTGAAGCTGTCAGAGTGTGCGACATTTTCACTCTCTTATTTTTTCAAAAAATTGAAATTTTAATATTACCTCATAAAATTAACACAGGGATGGCGGCCATTTTGAATTTCAAAATATCAGTAAATGTAGGGTAATTTTTAATTTATTTCTGTAAAGTCAAAATTTGCAGTTTGACCCCCCATTTTTATTTTTGTTTTGAAAGAGAACTGTTGAAAGTTTCTTTGCGGGATGTTTGTGTGACTACTTTTCAGTTTCAGAGGCATGTACAACCTTAATTAATGGGCACACTGGTCATCACCACCCACAGTGGTCCAACGAACATGTATTTTGGCCTACAATGGTGATCTGCACATTCGAGATATTCGTAGCTGGCATCAAATATGAAAACAGACACTGACATCAGACGGTTGGAATCCCGCATGAGCAACAAGGATGAGATCGCGACACTTGACCTCAATATGATGTTTCTTTACTGAGAAACATTTGAGAGTTCGCCGAGTCAGTTGGTAATTCGATTTTCATTCCCCAGAGGCAGGATACAACCAATGCTGATCCACAAGAAACAGAGTCACTGATGCTTATAAAAGGTGTTGCTCCTTCTATCTTCAAGATTTACCGGTTAAAGAAAACGTCCACTGAACTGTAAATTTTGTGCTTATTAAACTTTTAAAGCCTATTTGTTGTGAACTTCAGTGAAATCAGAGATCATGAAATGGAGAGTTACGACTTCCTCTTTCTTTGTAGAGAAACAATAGCTTTTTTGCAATACATGAAGATTTTATAAGTACTATGGGCAGTTCCTGTATACATATGTACAATGATATGTGTTATGGTGTACTGCTGTAAATTTATCTCATGGCTCAGTGCATTGGGAGTGTGATCAATTTTCCTTAGGTACAACATTAACTTTTCCAATTTTCATTCACTGACATGAATTAATCCTTTGTGAAAAATTAGGAAAATCAAATATGAAATTGCAAAAAATAAACAATAATGCAGTATCGGTGTAATAATTTACACCAGTACAAGTGAAAAGTTAGTCTTTTTCAGTCTATTTTTCCCTCCAATAAATGGAATAAGTAAAGTAAGGTTCCATACATGATACAAATGTTCTTTGCTGTTTTCATAAAACCACTACTACATGTACATATTCTAGCTCATGTGCCAATGGCTAGTTTAACCCTTTGAGGGCTGCAATTTTCCCACCAAAATTTTAGTGCAACATTTTACCAAATCTTATTAATTTTTCTGAAAATAATTTGATACTTTTTGATTAAATGGAAATCACATTTCCTTGGCTACATTTCTTTATCAAAATTTTGGCAAAAGTCTGAAAAAATTTGACAGATATATTCTGTTGAGACAACAAAAAATTTACTTTGGCACTCAGAGGTAGTAACAACATAGCAAGCTTAAACTTAAACCAATATGGGAACTAGACAATTCACAGGTATAAAGTGTATACAGCTTTGGATTAGAAGTACAAAAATGTACAGTACATGGCATATTTAGTTCTTGAAGTGTGATATTTATTCTTTTTTATGAGTATTGTTTAAGCAATGAAGATGTGAAGTTAATGACTCATCATCAATGGAGAGTATCCAAGTACCTCAGCTTGTTCACTATATGACACTGTCACAGTAGGAAGGGTGTAAATAATCGAAGTTGTTTACAAACCGAAGCAATGAAAAAGTGTTGCCTGATATCTTTATATATTTTCGTACATTAAATTTTTGTATAAATCAATATATCAGATCAAACAATTATTCAGCTTTTGATAAAAAAAAATTAATATTAGAAGTCTAAAAGACAATTACATACACACGTTTTACATTTATTGCAACATGATTTCTCTGGCACGGTCATTGTGGACCCTTTTTATTTAACTGCACAACTGTCTACTGGTACACTGTACGTAGACAAGGTCAAAGAACTATACCATCATAATGGGTAACTATGGCATACCAGTATATGTACATCAAAACAGAACTTGATTGGTTGTCAAAACAGACTGCAGTGAGTTCCAAGGGTTATGGATGACGGCGCAAAGGCCTGTAAAGTGCAGTGATTGAAACACAGTACAAAGGCGTGGCTGTGGATAACAATGGAAGGTGTCCCTGGGTATGTCTACATTAGCCTCTGCATATACATGCGACAAAATCATAGTCGGGATGACCATTGGTACATTGTACAAATGAAGTTTTAGTCCAGACCACTTGTCAGCAATAACACTGCATTACTGTACACATTGTGATATATACCGTAAAAACCCTATTATATAAACACTTGAGCGCTGTAATTTTTCCCTCCAAAATTTTAGTGCAACATTTCACCAATTTTCATGAATATTCCAGTCATTTTTTTTTAATTTTGGACCAAATAGACATAACATTATATTGGCTATAGTTTTTTATCAAAATTTTTCGCAAAAATCTGAAAAAATTGACTGACTTATATTTAATACAGGTGGCAAAAACTGACTTTGGCGCTCAAAGGGTTATTTCGACCACATTATTTTTTACTCAAAAACGTTATTTTATTTTACCCTTATCAGTTCGACCACTGATGGAAATTGGGACTTGCTTAATCTCTAATAATTCGACCAACCAATCATTACAAACTGCTTTGAACATTATTTTTGATAAAATACACAGAACAATACAATGTACAGCATAGAATGTCAGAGTCGGGACTTCAGGAAAGTCACCTTTTATATGTTTCAATCAAGATGGTAAGCATATCACTTGTGAACTGTCAAAAAAGTTGAAATCCCTAATAATTCAACCACTAAAATTATTTTGGCTATGTTAATTTTCTAATAAATCAACTATTTAAAATTGTAGTTAATTTTTTCTGGTCTAATTGATAGGGTTTTTATGGCATACAAGGCCAATACTTTGTTTTTCTACATACTTTAGGGACAGGAGGGAAAACTTTACTAAACAGGCATGTTTTGTCACACAAAAATATATGAAAATACTGTCAAAAATAATAGCTATCGTCCCTCTGAATCGGTGGATGGACCTTACATCTGGAATACAGGAGTGAAATGGTTGAAATTAAATCTTGCATAGGTATGGGTTGACATCACGCTGAGTCATCCATGCTGGAAATAGCATCACTGTTTATTATGATGGTGCTGTCAAATCAAGAGAACTGTGATTGGGCCACCAATTTTTGAACGGGCGTCAAAGCAATTTAGCATTACAACTCACAGACAGCAAATCAATGAAAATCTGACGAGGACTTGTCCCCTGGTGACTATAAACCTTTGCAGTGGAATTGCTCAAAAGACACTGGTTTAAATGACAAGCCAATATAGAAACAAAAATACTCTATAAAACACAACCGACTGCAATCATTTTTTTTTACCCTGCATTGACACCTGCGACCTTGACTTTGCAATGCATGGTATGTTTGTTTGTTGAATCCAAACCATCACTTGTACAATTCCTGGAGCAGGTCCTTCAGCAGTGATGTGTCAATACACACAAATCTTGGGATCTCTCACTGTAAAGAGACTTAAAATTTACAGTGCGACCGAAAGGTTCCACAATGCAAAGAAATACACCTCATTCCTTTGTGTGTTTTTTTATGGGTCATTTATTTGGTCACATCATTTATCTGGGTTACCTCCTGAAACACTTTACTTGTAGCAAAGGAAATTTTAATATTTTTTTAAACAATTAATTTTTTTTAATTCACCCTACATGGTGGTATGTTGCTGATAACTCACTTTCCAGTGGATTCATGTGTAGTCATCCACACGTTAAGTAGACAACATTCTAGGACATTCACCAGACATTATGCGCGAGGAGTTGCTTTCTAGTGCTTATGCAAGCTTCTCCCCTTCCCTGGTTCTTGCGTTAGTCCTTGTTGACATTTGGCGTTCACATGTTTACATGGTGTCAGCACTTTGTCTTCCATTGAAATATTAAATTATCAAGTTGGTCAATGTATTAAAAGCTGACAAATGGCCTGTATGTGTGTATGCAATGTTAATTACTGTTGACAGCTGATAATCCATTTGTCAACAATAATACTGCATGCCATACACACTGTGCTGTGTTTGTGAGGTTCATCCTTTGTATTTTGACAAACTCTCTAAGGAGAAGAAGAAGAAAAGTTCCTCGGACGAAAAATAATGAAAATATTGTCCCATGTTACAGATACTGTCCCTTTAAACCTCATCCAGCAAGGCCTGTCATGCCCAATCTGCCAAGACATTACATCTAAAAATGCTTTAGGCCAAAGTAATTTAATTCTTTGTTTTGCGTCCCCACCCGCTTAGGTTTTTAAGGTTTTCAGGAAAAACACACACATTGTATTTGAATAGGAAAATTTAGGACATAACCGCTTAGCTTTTCTGAACTAAAATTTTGTTACAATTTTTTATTTGCTGCAATCAAATTACATTGTGTTAATTTTCTTGTGTGTGTTTTTCAGCCGCTTAGACGCGTACCTTTTCCCATTTAGAGTGGACGCAAAACAAAGAATTTAATTACTTTGGCCTTATCAGTGTTCTCTCAAGGGCAATTATAGAGTAGTGGCCGCCACTCTTTAATTTTTGGTAAACAATAGAAAGTTATTACCATAACAATTACATTTAGTGTTATGCAAATTACTGCCACTCTACCAGAAAATCCTGCTTTATTGAGCCTAATGTATGGGTGTTTTCTCCCACTTGGTATACAGTACGTTATAGTGGGTTCAGTCAGTAAATTCATGTTTATAGTATCTACCGGTATACATTTGTTGTGATGCAATGTATGGGACATGATGTTCCTGAGTGGTTTTTAACCAACTTGACCTGATGGTGACTTATGAACTGGGCAGGATACAGGTTAATATTGCAATGCATCACTGCATTTGAAACAACGAAGACATTGCTCCCGGGCAGATGTGCAGAAAACTACTTTTTGAGCGCAAGTCAGTGACAATGACAGTTTTCAAAAAACTGCTGGTTTTAAAACTGCCTGTGTTGTGTATGATACTTGCGTTGGCAAGGTTGATGACAACTTGATGGGCTCTGTGGCAGACATTCTTGTCATTTTCCAACATTCCAGGTCATTAGCCTTACCTCACACTGTGGAATGCCTATATGTAACTATCACTACTTGTATAACATGATTTACAATTTAACCCTTTGAGCGCAAAAGTCAATTTTTGTGGCCTATAAAATAATTTATACCCCTGTCAATTTATTTCAGATTTTGCCAAAATTTTGATAAGAAACTGAGGCCTGTACAACGTGATGTCCATTTGGTCCAAAATTATCAAAAAAATTACAGAAAAATTCATGAAAATTGGCAAAATCTTACACTAAAATTTTAGTAGGAAAAAATACAGCACAAAAAGGGTTAACCTACATAACACCCTTTACATGGCTTTTTCAATAATTATCAGCCCTGTAACATTCAAAACATTGATGACAAAAATCTTCAAATTCAAGTTTACCCGCTTATAATCTTATTCGCATCACCAAAACTGAAATCAAGTAGAAATTATGATTTCTTCCCTACAGTAAATATTACAAAGATCTGTTTAGTGAAAGCAAATATACGTATCTGTTGGTTACATGGAGTATCACTTACATGTATCTGCAAAGCCAGTGAAAAGCTGTATTGTGACAAAACGTATTTTCACCTATTTGGCTCTGTATGTTATTATAGCAGGCAAGGCCAGTAAAAATTTTGTTCAAAGTACATGTATAACTATTTTTGTTTTCTGGCCCTTAAAATCTTCAAGTCTTTGTTCATTAAAATGCAACATACTGGGCATGTTTCATGTATATCACTTACTGGTTTTCAATAATAAATTTAAACTTGACCAGATGTTTACATGTAAACATGAACTTGGCAGGAAAGGTTTAACATTGCCACACACTCTGAAAAACACTGTTACCATGAATGTAGCTCTTAATATTGAATATTAATATGTGTGTCCATATACAATACTTTGTTCTGTATTATTTACATATTTCACTCTTTCTTTATTGTTATATAATCAATGATTTTGTAAAATTTTGGTCATACAAGAACTGGGTTAAGCATACACTCTCGGAATGATTTTCCAAATATCAATTTTCCGGTTTCTAATCTCAGATTAGAAACAGGAAAACGGATATTCTATCCGTCATGTTTGTGCGTATCGACTCAAATACGACATTGATCCCTTTGTTTGATCTATTTGCCTTCTGGGGCTATACAATGACAGCGCTGAAACATTCTCTACAGCTCCTGAACAGAGTTGCACATAGTTCTGATGAAACTCAAAGTAACCATTAGTGTGATAGGCAAGAAATTTTTGGCTTTTTTCCCAATGTCACTCCACACTGACTTTTATTTCAACGAAACTCTTCTCATTATTTACAGTAGTGAGTACGCCTTTTTTGCAAATACACGCACCAACATTAACTATGTATACAATTATTCTAAGATTATTTGAAAATCAAAATCAATGAAATTAGGCAAGGAAAGCTACTGTATGACATAACCTTTCGAAAAAGCTCCCAAATAAAAAAACATTTTTTTTATTTTACACCTGTGTATCATCAAATTTGAAAACTAAAAAGAAATTACGATGTTAAACTTTTTCCTCGTTTGGATCAAGATTTTTGTATCCCCATGGGTAAACATACATGTATGGTAGATAATGTTAGCCTTTTTGTATACATGGATGAAGTTTTTGTAAGTCAGTTTTCAATATATTTACTTGTATGGCAACTTTAAAATTTGTTTATCTTTGTTGAACACCTTTAATTAGGGTTCTCACCGTATCTCCTTTTAAGTCCTTACAAATTTTTCCGATGTGGAGCACCAAGTGGTATCTCCAAATAAATTACATAGTAGGATATTGGTGTTAATTTTTAAGCACAAGTGCTAATTCTTTAAAACACAACATTCCAACACATTATTGTACATTAAACTTGATGAAAGACAAAATTAAGATATCAGTATTTCTCACTCATCCAAAGTGGACAGAAATATCTCTTCGTATTTTTTATCCAATTATTACCCTGCACGCTTTGGATGTCAGCATAAATTTTGTTTTGTTACTTACAATAGTACATCAAATAACATTGATGATCCATTTTTTTTGAAAATCATGAGATTCCAGGAAAAGAAAGAACACACTGAAGTGATGAACAGGTGGGTATGGAAATGAAACTGGCACAAAAGACAAGATCAGATAAAGTTTTAGATTTGAGGCAAGGTTAATGAACACTCAGTCATGGAATGTATGGATCATCTTTTCCTCTGATAAAAGTAATGAGTAACACATTACATGTGTGTCATGTTAAAGGATTGCACATCATTTGATGATTAATTCATATGAACTGTCAGTTTTCAAACAGTTACAGTGAGTAAATACTGGGTATCTGCTTTCACCTTGAAAGCAAAACCGTGCCACCTTCAACTTTCACCTCTGACCTCTAGTCACAAAATTTGATTTCATACGAATTTGTCAATACAAGGTCCAGATGAAAGCATTCAAATAATGAAAAGTCATGTAGAATGCTATGTGGCTAGCGATCTCTTATCTTTTGGCGCAGAAAATGTGAATCAAACTGGATTTTTTTTTATTTTCATGGTGTCTTCCTTTTCCCTCAAAACTCTGTGTATAAAATGCTGGCAAGTGTTACCAAGAACGACATGTTTATCTTTACACATGTACATGTAGAAGTTAAATATTAGATTGTGAAATGCAAATAACAAGAATTATACATGAAGTTATGATTTTCTTTGCTGAAAATTCATGAACGTTGCTTTAATTTTTATTTCAGTTTGTGAAACAGTACGCAAGAGTCAAGTCGTAAATTAAAGTACTTCTCATCACAGTTCTTATACATGTAATATGATGTAAGCGTGAATTTTCAAATCTGATCTGCAATGTGAAACAAACTCGTGACCTTATGTCATCGTTAAATGACACCAATTTGGGTATCATTTCCCTTGGTCTATTTTGGGGGATAATGTATAGTGTGAAAAAACATTTTAGAGAAGACTGAAAGGAATTTTTCCTACTCCTTGTGAGTTATAACTATGCTAACCTACATTTTCACCACAACAATTTTAGTACAGATCATCCGTACATTCTGCGCTAAATATGCATCTCTGTACAACGAAATGGAGGTTAAAGGTGACAGTGTTCTGAACCACAGGTGATAAATTAATTCAGAAATCAATATTGAAATTTTCAGTCAGGATGTCCTGAACCACCAACATATCACTATACATGGTTGTGTAACTCATCGCCCACAACTGCAAGAGTCAAGTTTCTTTGATATCAAGAAAGGGATGAGGTCAAAAAGTGAAAAAATACATCCAGCAGGTTTTGGAATGTCAAATTAAAGAATATGAAATACCTCAAGCCATGGGTCAAATGACCACAGGCACTTCATTTATAGCCTGAACTACTGGAGTAGTTTTTTTTTTACTGTCACTTATCAGCTATGTTTTGGGTATGGGGCTTTCACAGTTACATGTGTCTGAACTGCATCGTTGTCATAAATAAAGTTCACAGTAAGTTCAGTGAAAATGATAATGCAACAAATTACAATGTTTGCACAAAGTACACAAAGTGGCCCTCAACAGACCTATTTTTATTGTTTTTGACACACTTTAAATATTTTCACAAATGTCTGGGATACTGGTTTTAAGTGTACATGTATCAATGCATTTATTTGAATAATATAATTAATACAGAATCCCTACTTCAAATTCTTAAAATTACTGATTACATAACCTTGTTATATAATTTTTTGCTGGTAATCACAGGTATATAATGTTAATATTACAATATAAACATTGTTTCGTGAGTTAAATGTTGTGACATCAAATCAAATTGAACAATGAGCAAACCAGTTACTCATCTAGGAAATGCAACCGGCAAAGGAACCAAAGACAAGAGAGATTCATGCCCATCTGCTAAGAACATTGTCAGCAGGGACAGTTTATCTTGGGATGGTTATATGAACAAGGTCAGTTTTGATTGAGAAATTAATGTTAGTGATACACAAACTCTGACTCTTTGTTTGTTTTTTAAAAGTGCAAACGTGAATCACAGGGCATCTCAGGTTACACTCTGAATATATAAATGTATTTATCAAGGAAAAAAACATACATGGGGGTTAGGACTACATCCTTGCTTTGATACTGAGGCATCATCAACGCGAAGGTAAAATTAGAAAAAATATTTAACTCAATCAATAACTGTGTGATACATCTCTGTCGCCGACAGCAATTTCTCTGAATGCGATTACACATTGGTAGTTTCATTCCGGATTATAAAATTATAGGTAGCTGGCAGTTTCCGAGTCTTCGGACGTTATACGACTGAAGAATGCGTATTTTAGATGACTCATCGGCGCCAACGAGACTAATACCTATGGACGAGCTCTCGTGACCTTTATACAGAGTTTACGT
>LD362110.1:37933-50743 GCA_001465055.1 Ptychodera flava
ACACGTGTTTTTTCGGACGGGGCAGTTTTTAAACCCCACTTTGGAATCATCATAAATGGATGGAATACAGCGATATTCAATTAATTTACACAGGGGTAAAATCGGCGATATAAAGTATTTTTAAATAGCTAGTCGATTCTGTACAATTAACCTATTGTCCTGTTGATTAAAGCAACTAGTTCTACTGGTTTTAAAGTCTGAACTGTGTATCAACGACAGATTGGAGCGAGTAAAACCTATGGTGCCGAAATATTAAATGCGATATGGCATATCCTTTGCGCACGATGTGATTCTCGTAACGGCACGTCTCAGAGAGACCCACATGTTGTTCTCAGACAATATCGTTGCAAAATGTTAACTGGCTTCTTTTCTGTTTCGTTGAACATTTCGCATGTACAAAATTCTTGTCCGTACATACATTCCGTTCTCAAACATGTCAACTCTAAGTATATACATAATCATTTTAGCTCACGAACTAAGATAAAAATGCGGAAGTCGTTGCAATGAAGGTTTTGCCCAGTCTCCGCACATCATTGTGCGTGAAATCTCTCTCACCTCCTCCGTCTCACTGACTTCACTCTCCTCAATGCCTCCGAAGTAGTCCATCCAGTTTGGCCTGGCGGTGACCATTGCGACCACACTCAGAAACAACAGCATACGGATGGTGACGGGAGCCCGGATGTTCATCTTCGCTGAACTGCAAATGAGAACAGTGTGCCGATAAAGGAAAAATCAAAAAGGTGAAAGTATACATGTTTCATCGTCTTGTACAGATCATCGCATCTTCGCCTTTGATGTACTATAATGCCGGATGTATTACCTCACATATCAAAGAGACACTCGTTTCGCAGATTAAAACCTGACATTTATTATAAAGGTAAAAAATCTTGACACATCTTTGACACAAATTAATTGGCCATTTTCACGGCCCTAAACACGACCTAATTTGCATCGGTATTAATCACAGGGAAGTTCGCCACCTCGAAATTGAAAGATTTAAACTTTCGTTCAAACTTCCTCAGTCAAACCTTCAACCATTCTCTTTCAGAATCAGGAATAAAAATCAGGGATCACCTTGCAAATTTTAGTACTGGAGAAACAAATTACCCAATATTTACCGATATTTGAAATTAAAAATGGCCGCCATCCATGTGTTGTCTCTGTTGGCAATTGGGGAAAATGAAACTCCCGATTTTTACAAAAATAAGCTTGTGAAAACTTTATTTACTAATAAGCCCCCATACAAGTGGTAGGCCGAAAGAATATTGTAAATAACTTCCCCCGAGGATCTTTCTACCGTAAAAGGTATGTTAAATAACAAATAACCTGCAAATATCACACTTACTGAATTCTGTAACTGACTTACCGAATGGCAACTACTACTCTCTCCTGAACAAAAGGTTGCATTTTCCGCGAAGCAAGATGGTGAATTTCAAATACTGTATACCACCAAAATGCAAGGATGTAAGGTCAAGGGTGGATCATGAAAATTCTCTTAAAGATATACTGTCACCTGTTCCAATTTTGCCACAGTTACCATGGAAAGAGAAAATCTAACCAATCACAGAGTTTAAGCGGGTGGCCGCTTTTTTAAAACAGCGCCCTCACATGGGTATTTTGAATACCAAGGAACGCCCCTTTAACCATATATGGGCATATTTAGATTACAGGGGACTGCATACCTTTAAGGTAGAATGCGCCTCGATCAGCGACGGATATTCGGACTCTCAAACTTTTACAATACGTTTTTGGTCTACCACTTGCGGGGGGTTCATTTTGAAGTTCGTGATGGAACGATTAATTTGTCCTTATGAGCTAACACAGGATTGGCAGCCATTTTGAATTTCAAGTGGCGGTAAATATTGTGTAATTTGTTTCTCTGTTACCAAATTTTGCATGATGACGCCTGAATTGTATTATTGATTTCGAAAGGGAATGATTGAAAGTTTCCTTGAGGACAAATTAGGGCAAAAGTTTAAGTCCTTCAATTTCAGGGGACATAGTACCTTAAAATCCAATCTTAATTGTGTGCCCCTTTAAAAAGACCCTGTCAAAGGTATGAAATGGATTGCTTTGAATCGAATGTGACTTCACACTGTATTGTGATGGCAACAGGTGGTCTCCGGAGATGAATTGCTCATGATTTCAATTTCGTCTCCGGTCGACATCGTCTGAAAAATCCCATTTACAGCACACGGTAAGGCCACTGTTCCTGTGATAGGAATAAACCTTAGAGACTTCCAGGAAAGCTTACTTTCCCAGAAGTCTACTTGATGTTTGAAAAAAAAAATATTCAGTTGAGTGTCCGGAACTATGTCTCGTTCTTCACAGACCCAGGCCAGTTGACAATAAGGTTTTCGCCTGTCGTATCTGTTCTACTCTTTTTACCTCCGCGAAAATTAAATTCAGCAAAGCCTTTGATTTATAAGTCCTAACTAATACTTGCGTCTGGATCACAATACCGCCCACACAAGTAAATGTCACTATTCAACAAGCTAATTAACCGACTTAAATGTCATTTTATTTAATCATCACTAGATGTCATCTGCCCACCCACTCAATTTTTCCGCAAATTGATGTATTAAAATGACTGTTTAAAAGTGTCCCATCAACAAATCTTCTTCTCTCTCTCTCTCTCTCTCTCTCTCTCTCTCTCTCTCTCTCTCTCTCTCTCTCTCATAAATCATACTCCTGTAATATCTGCGAAGTGTGCATCATCTTAACAAGTGTAACAGAGACCAGCACCAAATATCAAAACAGTTGTACGTCTTAAAACCAGTCAAACTTGCACGAAACACGCGACTTATCACTAATCAAGCCGCCTCTGCTTTTTTAAATCATCTTGATCAATAAAAATTTCTCTTTTCCACCAGAGGCAAATCAATCACGCCCTTCTTCTCTCAGTAAAAGCTTCCATTGTTCAGATATCAAAAATTGTCGTGCGCAGAGTTCGATCCAATTATGCTCGTGCACATGGATAGATAGATAGATAGATAGATAGATAGATAGATAGATAGATAGATAGATAGATAGATAGATAGATAGATAGATAGATAGATAGACACACACATACGTACGTACGTACATACGTACGTACATACATACGTACATACATACGTACGTATACATACGTTCATACGGACGTAGATACCCCGGGTAGACATACATACATACATACATACATACATACATACATACATACATACATACATACATACATACATACATACATACATACATACATACATACATACATACATACATACATACATACATACATACATACATACATATGGGAAATTACACGCTAAAGCTGTGTTTACGACAGGCGGTTCAAGGTAGCAGCACTGTTTGTCATGATCATCGACAGAAAATACACCAACCGGAAAGATACAGTCATTATCACGTTGAACATCCCTATCGAAAGACGATGAGGCAATGCAAAGCTCGTGATCAGGAGAAAAAATTCCGAATGAAGCATCTGGTCAGCTACAGATAAGATAATCTCGTTCTACCCAGTGGGGGATCGTATGGACAATATCAACACGTTTTTAGTGATAGAACTGTCTCTAATTTCTTTGATGTTATCACATTGTGGGATAAATTGATTATGAAAATTAATGCAATTAATTGCTTCACGGTCGACGAAATACTTCAAGTCCTTCAAACATATTATGTCTGAGTTAATTATAATATTGTATTTGTCACCCCAATCAACATGAACACATCATTTTCTATCCTATCCTGGACGAAAAACACTAAGCTGTTTACGACGGGGCGGTTATATTTTAATGAAAGACATCCCTGATAGGTATAAATCATCTTTTACAAAGTTCAACTCACCCAGGCCAGCGTTGCTTGTTGACCCTGCTTTTTTTCCTGCAAATGCTTTTGCCCATGGGTATACAATCCCCATTAATAGCGATAACTTTTTTCTTGTAAAAGTGAATCGTGCAGACAGAAGAAACGCGTGAAGAATGGATCCTTGCATGACTGGGCAAAGGTTCAATTCAGATCGATCAGAGAAGACACAAGATGCAAGGAGTTTCCCGGTCTCTGACCGTCTCCGATGTTATGGAAGAGAGGTGTATATAGACCGAGGTCCAAGGAGAAACATTATTTTGCATTCTTGTTCACGAAATGTTATCCAGCTGCAACCTCTCGTTTGAATAGCACTTTTGCCCATAGTCTGTTGGTTGCAATTCCTCTCTGCGCCTATGATGCCCATAGACGTGTCCACGTCAAACTCCCACGTGTTTATATGTTCATGTACACAAGCCAATGGGCGGCGTAGGCGTGGAGCGGATTTGAAGCCAACAAGAAACTATCTTTTTGCCAAGTCATGCAAAGGTATTCTTTATGTGCTCTTTAGTCTAACACAGTTTTACCTAGACTGCCATCTATACAACGTGGTCTGTGTGGTCATGTCTCCCTGAATGGACATATTCGATGTACTGGACATATGGCATAGTCAAACATTGATAATTAATAGTTTCCAAACGCATCGTCACAGCTAAGTAAACAGCAGCTTCTAAGCACCTAAATTATTAATGAAGGAAATATTTTAAAAGTTGCTCTCAACTAGTCGGAAAAAAAAACTAGCAACGCTGTAGCTTTCGGATCCATCCGGTTACCCTCCATCAGCAGAAGTGATGGTATGGCTGGACGATTGAGTCAGTCACGTGGTTTGGTCCTAAAGTTGATTATAATACATTGAGTAAGCGAAACGCGAGATATATCACACTACTAGGGTTCAACTTCGAGTTTCTTCTAAAAGTTATCGTCATATCGAGTTGATGCACATGTCTCCTGGAGTAAGTACAACTGAATTCGATAAGCGATGAGACACAAGGGGTTCTCTGTGGGCGTGGAAACGTGTCAGTATAGTTACTTTTAGTAGGCTAATTAATTAGTAAGGGTTAAGAAACGATTGACGTTATGAGAAGTCTCAAATGATCACATTTTTTCTTCCACAAGTAGGTATTCATAATATAGACACGAAACTTGCTAACATCCGTCGTAAGAGGGTAACACCTTTAAGATGACTTGTTCAACTTTCATTGACGTCAATGTTAACAAATTTTTCTTGTTTTGTAAGAGCAATATTTCAGGTTTTAATTGTCTCTCTGCTATAAGTGCTCTTTACATGTTTTTGTTTAATGACGTTTTTGTCTTGATTTCCCTTGTTTGGCGATTCCTTGCAAAAATGATTTCACCAAGTAGAATAACCTGGAACGTGTAAGATCTCTATCTCATTATAGGCGTACAGTAATTGCCCGTTTTCCCCAGATAGCAACGGTTATTAAGGTAGTATGCGCCTCGAAAGACAAAGACTGAAACTTTTTCTCAAACTTTCCTTAATGAATCGTCCAACCATTCTCTTTCAAAGTCAAGAATAAAATCGGGCGTCACCGTGCAAATTTTTGGTACTAGAGAAACAAATAACCCAAGATTTACCGATATTCAAAATTCAAAATGGCCGCCATCCCTGTGTTAACTCTATGGAGAAAAATATAATTTTCGAATTTCGAAAAAGTAAGCAAGTGAAAAGTTTTCTCACACCAAAAGCTTTAAAATGAACCCTAACAAGCAGTATTAGAAAAGAATTGTAAAAGTTTGAGAGTCCGAATGTCTGTCCTCAAGGCGCGTTCTACCTTAACATGGAGCGTATGTTTTCTGAGGCCGACGGCCGAGTAGAATAGATGAGAGATGGCGTGTAGTGACCTTTTAGCTGGTCAATCCAAGATTGCGGGTCTTGTAGTGACCTGTTACCTCTGTCGTGTAGCTACGAAAGGCGCAATGGTCGCTCGATCAATTCTTAAAATCTTGCCATAAGAAAGCGACTTCGGCACTTTCAATTGCGTCCTGAAATATGTATAAGTCATACCACTGGTATTTTACTTTTCAAAGTTATCAGCGAAGCGCTAATTTGTACACAAGGCTGCATACATAATTTTCTAATAAATTTCAATAAATTAGGCAGATTTATCTATTAATTCTTTAATTAAATGCCCTGAAATTTACTTATATTATTCAATTTGGTTTATTGCGGCGCGCCCTTCAAGTCTCCTTGTCCAAGTTACTATATATAGACACGATAACTCAATTTGTAAATGCACCCCTTAATCGGATTAATCATTAATGAATTACCGGGGGACGATTTGTGGTTTTGTTCTGGGACACAGGCAAGGCTAACAGTAATCACGATTGCAGGGTTAAGGTAGTACGCGCCTTAAAATTCTAAGACGTAAACTATTGCTCAAACTTCTCTCAATGAACTTTCAAGCATGCCTCTTTCAACGTCAGGAATTAAACTAGGGGTGTCACGGTGCAAATTTTGGTAAAATGGAGACAAATTATCTACAATTTATCTGTCCGCTGTCCGTCCGTCCGTCCGTCCGTCTGTCTGTCTGTATGTCTGTCTGTCTGTCAGCCTGTCCGCCTGTCCGTCTATATCTCTCCCTCCCCTCCTCTTCTTTCCCTCATGTATATTAAACATTTGCAAAATCGGATGCAAAGTTCATAGTGCTTCTCTATCGAAACACCTACAAAATTATTACTTATCTGTCAGTCTAAATTTGACATGGCATAATGTGTATAAAATTTGAATGCGTAAATTCAGATGTAAATACATGGGGATATTACTGCAAGGCAAGATAAGCCTAAATACGAAGTTCGATCTATTCGTCTATTTTAAGCCGAACGAAGAGAGGATATGCGATATACTGTACTATCAGAATGTGTAGTCAACGTGTTTTTTCTTCTTACCGGTATATGCAAGCTTTTCATTCTGTACAGAGGAACAAAAATTCATCGCCGACGAAATCAATTCACAATATTTTTTCCGAAATCGAGTCTTAATGGAAAAAGCTGCATGTGCCTTTAGGCTTGGTAAAGATGGTTCTATTCAAAGAACCTTTCATTACAGCTGTATACATGTGTACATCTTATAGTTCGTGCTTGTCATGGAGTGCTTGCAAAGTTATTGTCAGAATCAATCATAGGTTTCCATCAGCCACAGATCATTCAGGATTTAAGAACTTTGAAACATTTCGTCTGCGGTAGTTTCTTCTTCTGTCCCTGGACGTGTTAAATCCACAATTTTCTGAATATCCCATCCCATTTGCGTTGAATCACCGGGTTCTGTGCAGTCAGAAATTTGGATGAGTCAGCTTGTATTCCAATTAATGGATAAAAATTAATAAATTGCCTACGGCCATGGCGATACCCTTCAATCATTAAATAATATATATATATGTATCTGAATCATTAAAGATCTATGATAATTAAAAAATAACGGAATAGGAATGAATTATTGACCACCAGCTGCCGTATTGTAAAAGTTTCATCAAAACCAATAATGACGGGCAAAATGATAAAATAATACTTTAGGTTTGCGCCATGGAGACTGCTGATATTCGGGCTCTCAAGTTTTCACAATGCATTTCTATTCACAATGCCTTTCTTATCTATGTTATCCTATCTTGTTTGGTCTCGTTTTAAAGCGCTTAGAGTAAATAAAACTTTTGACTGTTTTGAAAATTTTTAATTTTCTTCGGTGAGTTAACACAGGGATCATGATGGCGGCCATTTTGAATTTCAAGTATCGGTCAATATTCGTTTCTCTAGTACAAAATTTTATCACGTTGACCTTCAATTTTTATCCTTGATTATTAAAGAGAATGATTGAAAGTTTCATTTAGCTGAATTTTAAGTTTTACAGTTTCGATTCGCATATTACCTTGAGGAAACGCGAAATTTCCGACTGGTTTTAGACTCCCATTTCCAAGCGTCATTATTTGATGTTGAACATGTCAGGTATTTCTTTCCTACCAAAATTTTAGTGCAACATTTCCCCAATTTATATGAAATATTTTGTAATTTTTTTGATCGTTTTGGACCAAATAGACATCACATTTCATTAGCTACAGTTTTTTATCAAAATTTTGGCAGAAATCTGAAAAAAATTGGCTGAGGTACATTTTGTAAAGGCGACAAAAACTGACTTTGGCGCTCAAAGGGTTAATTGCAACAGGAGTTAATATGTTGAATATGGTGGAATGGCATTCGCCTATCTTTCACCATTACCGTACCTCACCTTAGCAAATACATAAAGTATATACTTATTGAAGTTGTCATAGTCGAGTTAATGTGTGATAGCTTTGAAGTGGATGTACATTCTGAAGCCTCCCTCGGGACGATATCTTGATTTTATAGGTGAAAAATAGAAACCGGCCAGTAAACGGGTTTATGGTTATGATGCTTCTTTCAAAAATCAACTTGATATTACTGGGTAAGTCGACCAATTTAAACAGTAAAGATTTATAGAAACAAAGCAGCTCAAGGGGGTTTTAAGATTCACCCACATCCCCGCTGACAAGTTTTGCCGACAGTAGAACACAAATTTCTTCTTAACTGTACTTTGATGACAAGTAAACCGATACTAAGCTAGTGTCGGCGGTGCCCGCGAGAGAAGTTACCTTCGTGAACTCGCCAAAACAACACTTGAAATATATATCATCGCAAAAAAAGTAATTTCTCCGGGGATATCTTTAAGTGACGGAGAGTTGAGTGTGATTTGAATTATTGATGTTGTAGATGATCAATCCTTGACTTTTGGCAAGCGACTGTCCTTTAGAATAAGCGCAAAACCGTTGAGTTTCTTCTTGTTACAGATAACGCAGATCACGATGTTGTAGAATCAATAGTGGACGGTTGTGCGATGCTTATCGCTTAAGATATCTATCGACTTTGGGAACAGGATCTAAGAGCAGTTAAGAACGGCTCAATTTGAAAAAAATTCGATATAGCTGATGGAGAAATTTAGCATTTTGCGCATGTCTGTAAATCAATAGATATAACGATTGCGTAAATGTTATTGCGATGTCTACAGATAAACTTTTGATCTGCTATGAGGAAGGTAATTGTTTGTTGTCTTCGGTTGTAACGCCTTCTTCTGTGCGGCATAGAGATGTGATCAAACTACGCTGCCAGAAAGAAGTTGCGAAGTCAGGGCATTATATTCCTGAGCTCGTTCTGAAACCCAAAGCTCAGATCTTTAAAGAAGACAAATGGTAGGAAATCACTGCACAGCAACAAAATAAGCAAGTTGCTGTGGCTACAATATCAAAATGGCTGCTTTTTCTATGAGAAAAAATGACTTCAATATTTTGATTTGCTCATGTTTTAACTAAATGTTTCCTAGGCCAATATCTCAAAATTTTCAATATTGTCTTCTCACATTGTCTACACATATCTGCACTTTTGGCGCCAAATGTATGTTTCAAGTTTGCTTAATACTGTCGTACGCGCCTCATTAAGATTGAAAGACTTAAACTTTTGCTCAAACTTTCCCAGATGAAATTTTCAAGCATTTTCTTAACAAATCAAGAATAAACTTAGAGGTCACCGTGCAAATTTTGATACCAGAGAAACAAATTACCTTACATTTAGTACCGATGCTTCAAAATCAAAATGGCTGCCATCCCAGTATTAACTCTATGGGGAAATTAACTTATTGATTTTCACAAAAACATGGCCTGTAAAAACTTTGCTTACTCTAAGAACTTCAAAATGAGCTCCACAAGTGGAAGATCAGAAAAAAGAATTTGAAATTTGAGAATTCGAATATCTGTCCCTGAGGCGCATTCTACCTTAAAGGTATAGTGTCACCTGTAATCTAAATATGCCCATATATGGGCAAAGGGGCGTTCCTTGGTATTCAAAATACCCATGTGAGGGCGCTGTATTTAAAAAGCGGCCAAACACTTAAAATCTGTGATTGGTTAGATTTTCTTTCGCCATGGTAACTGTAGCAAAATTGGAACAGGTGACAGTATACCTTTAATGTAGAATGCGCCTCGGGGACAGATATCTGGACTGTCACCGAGGACAGATGTTCGGACTAACAGATGTATACCAACTCCTATACTGAGAGCAAAGTACCGTCGCCGTAAACTGAAGGGTGGGTTTATATATTTCACCAAAATCGAATGTATACATTTTTTCATGGAAGACATCATATTATACCATATTCTTTTTATACCATTTTAACACATTCACTCCGTCAATTCCTGAGATGACGCTCATAAATGTAATAATCTCCATAAATGTAATATCAACCATAATTGTAATAAAATGCGCCCATAAATGTAACAAACATCAACCATAAATGTAATAAAAACACCAACCACAATTGTAATAAATGGTAACCATAAATGTAATAAAAAAATCACCCATAAATGTAATACTTGTCAACCATAAATGTAATAAATCTATTTGTGATCGGAATTGAAGAATTAGCCCTTAAATATTAATCTATGTAATAAGGAAAGCAACTCCGCACATTATTCATGTCTTAATTGTTTGCGTTCAGTGTGTTTTGTATATTTGAAAGTGTATTTTATGTTTCCCTATTTTGTGTACAGAAATGATTTGGCCATTGCGAGACACAGCTGTAATATGAATGTCAGTGCAGTCTCTACTCCAGAGTGGAGGAGACAGCATAACATTACGATCCTTTAACGCCGTTTTTTCGAAATTTGCCGTACTTTTTTAAATTCGTCTTCAGTGGATAAATTGTGTGGAATAATCGATAGATTTTCGGTATTCCTATGTTGTCCCACTTGAAGTTTGTTCCCGGGGGATGCTAGGATGTTTAATTTTGTTGTACTGTATTCAAGGTAGTGTTCGTATTGTTTTCACTAGATTGAAACAAAGATATATGTTCTCGTCAACATTTTTTGTGTCGTAAGTTTCTGTTATAAGGTTGCATATTTCTCTGTTATTTGTTCTGAGTCATCTGTCATAAACCTTGTGTGGTATCACTGGTTGACGAGTTATTTTGACGCTTCCGTATTATGTAATTATCAGTGTATAGAACTGCTGTTCCACTTCCATCATCTAACGGTCTGATCGGTACCTCGCCGTTTTCTGATAGTGTTCTCAAAGTATTCTATTCTGTGTTTCGGAAAGGAAACCTAGTTTCAGGAAAGTATGCAATAACATTACACTAGTCTTATTAAAGTTATTATTTACTCAGGGCATTGATAAGCAAATGATCACATATGCAAGTTCAAGTTTATTACATTTATGGTTGAGTTTTATTACATTTATGATTAATTTGTTTATTACATCTGTGGTTGCGGTTTGTTACATTAATGGTTGACTATTTTATTACATTTGTGGTTGATTTTATTACAATTGTGGTTGATATTACATTTGTGGAGATTATTACATTTATGGAGGTTAGAGCTCCAAGTACTTAAGGCAGTACACGCCTCGAAATGTAGTCCTAGACTTTTGCTCAAATTTTCCGTAAAGTCAAACGTCTAAAGAAAATTAACCTGTCCGATCAGAAATCAAAAATGAAACAAGGGGTCACCGTGCAAATTTTGGAACCCCGAAAAAAAATTATCCGACATTTTCCAGACATGTGAAATTCAAAATGGTTGCCTTCCTTATGTTAACGCTATGGAGAAAAATAATATTTTAGATTTTCACAAAAACAAGCCAGTGAAAAGTGCGGTTTCTCCATGAGCGACAAATTATGAGGCGCATTGTGCGTTGAAGTAGTATGCGCCTCGAAAATGAAAGACTTAAAACTTTTGCTCAAACTTTCTTCAATGACACTTTCAACCTGACTCATCGAACCCAGAACAAAAATCACGGATCACCATGCAAATTTTGGTACTGGAGAGACAAATAACCCAAAATCTACCAATATCTGAAATTCAAAATGGCCGCCATCCCTGTGTTAACTCTATGGAGAAAAATACGATTTTCGATTTTCGAAAAACTAAGATGGCGAAAAGTTTCCTTTCTCCAAGAGCTTTAAAATGGATCCCCGCAAGTGGTAGATCAAGAGAGAATTGTGAAAGTTTGAGAGTCTGAATATGTCCCCGAGGAGCATTCTACCTTAATATTGCGTCCAAATGCAGACGGAAGCCACTGTTAACCTTGCCGTTAATAGCTGGCGACAGACAAGATTGCATTTTTAAAATTCAGCGTACAACCCTACAAGGTCTGTACGTTCCATTGCACAGCGGATGAAATTGGAAATGATGTGCATACCCAAGGCTAATGAAGACTGGGACTTTGCTGCTAATAATCCTAAGGAAAATCCTGATGGTCGAGTTGAAACGATCTGTCTTGTGACTACAGCTTTACGAAAACTTCGACCACCTGAGACTGTATCAGAAAATTGCCAAGCATATGATAAATCCAGACTCGAAAGTTTCATTTCGTCGCGAGTTTCGGCTGATTGATTAAATCGAGATGATCGCCGAATCGATCATCGTTTACAGAAATCGCCAAATTGATGATACTGAGATTCAAAGAGAAAGCTGCTGTCATGGAGACCTCTTGCGTGAAATTGTTACCGTTTCCTATTAATGCAGGAACAGGTCGCTAGTGGAGGCTGTACAATAATTCCCTCTGCGAATCACAGAAATCATTAGAAAATAAAAAGAGCCGTTGTCTTTCAAATGCAATGGGATATCTGACTCTCATTGAAGAGTATTTCGATCAGCAATCCGAAAGAATGATAGGTCTTTGTGAAAGGGCTGCACGTCGTAGCCATAGAGATATGTCCGTGGCCGAAGTTTTATCTGTTGTTTGTACCCTCCAATTCTTCAAAATTTGCAGCAATACGTTTTATCGTTTGATCCTTTGTGAACAAGCGCTCCCACTGTCTGCCAGTCTGTCTCTCTCCCTGTCTCTCTCTGTCTCTGTCTGTCTGTCTGTCTGTCTGTCTGTCTGTCTGTCTGTCTGTCTGTCTGTCTGTCTGTCTGTCTGTCTGTCTCTCTCTCT
>LD362110.1:50798-67713 GCA_001465055.1 Ptychodera flava
TCTCTCTCTCTCTCTCTCCAAAACCAGACAAAACGAAACCTTGAATAGTTTACTCGAGATGAAATGAGCTCTATAAGTTTAGAATGCAGCTAATGATGGCACTATCAATTTATCCGTTAGCGCTATAAACAACAATTTAACGCATGATGATTTTCTATGTTGAAGCACATTTTAGCAAATGTCAGAAAATGGTCATGTAAGTATGGACATTTGTGAAATTATATTTGACGTTTCGCCCCCGAAAAAATTATCAAGTAACTCTCAAAGGGGTTCTTTGGACTTTTTTAACCGTGCCAGTTCAATAATTTTGAACAAGTTTGTCAATGGACGAGTGAAATCTATGAAAGAATCGCATCCGAGCAAAGATGATGGTAAAATCTATTTTTATAAATAATTTGTCAATGTAACGAGAATGTGAAATTGTGAAAAGGAAAACAAATCACCGCGACTCCCTCTTCACCCCACCCCCACCCCCGGCTAAAATCGTCATCAGTGCAGCCATGCACGCAGGTGTCAGGAAATTATTGACAAAGAGGACGTTACCTTTAAAGGATCTTGTCTCTGACTATTTCAAAATTGTTGCCAGTAGTCGGTGTGTCCTCTTGCAACTGCGAAGCAGATCTGGAGCAAAACTGTCGGCAAACCACGAAAGCAGCCACAGCGCAGTTTGCAGTGGCTTATATGCGCATGTCCGCTGTCTCTGAGGACCACAGCAGGTCTGAGTCGTAATGATTATTATAATGTTACATAGACGCTGAGTGAAATAGGTCCTGATTGACGAGGGATTTTCGGAAATGTGTAAGGTACCTTCGCTTCATGGCTCCATAGTCTTTCAAAAGGAGACTGAGCGAATGTTTTGAATGTGTGCCTGTCTGTCAGCCTTTCTGTCTGTCTCATATGCATACATACATACATACATATATAAATACATACATGCATGCATACATACATACATACATACATACATACATACATACATACATACATACATACATACATACATACATACATACAGACAGACAGACAGACAGACAGACAGACAGACAGACATATATACAGACTAACGAACAAACAAACAGCAATACAGACAAACACACATACACCTGCACACTCAAATTAACATAAGAGATGAGTTGCATTTGAATTTTCTTCCTTCTTCTTACGCTAACGATATATCTCTGGTAATATACCATGACAAATATTTCCTATTCTTTAAAAATATTAACTTCCATTCTTCATGTAATCCCCTTGCTGTTTTGAAGAGGATGACAGGGACAAGATGTTTCCAAAGGCTTTTGTAAAACAACCTGTAGCTTTTGAGATAATAAATAATTTACAGCTTAAACATTCGGAGATAGTGTGATGGAATATGCTGGTGCTGCCTGATCAACGCCGCCACGGGAAGCCAGGAAATCTGAATTTTATTCCTCTTATTCCCGAAATAGCCATCCTGATGAACAACTGACGAACTCTTTGCTTGTGAAGGTAATAATTCATATCCTTCGTCAACATCTCATAACACTGTTTCTGTCTGTCCTTTCGATTGCACTTTTCATTAGTTTCGTCATCAGAATGTCATGGTCGTACTGGTTCCCATAAACTCGATACTGACACAGTTTGTGCTGCAACAAGTCATGTGAAAAGTATATATATATATATATATATATATATATATATATATATATATATATATATATATATATATATATATATATAAGATAAGTAGCTTACAGTTCATTGAAATTCATCAAACTCTTTGGTCATAGACATATTCAATGAACAGAAATGCTGACTTTGCATTGTTTTCAATTTTCAAACACCATTGTCTGTTTAATAGATCCTCAAGACACGACTACCTCATATCATAAGTCTCCGAGGACCACTGCAGGCAATTGAAGCAAAAAAGGTTATGGCAAAAATCTGTACATGCATGGAATAGGACCCGGGGGCTTTCTTCACGATTTACTACACGAGACAACTGCGACGTAAGGCCGCCCACGACAGGAGTACCCATATGATTGCTTTGAAATTCAAAAATTTCGATATGCGGAAAATCACCGGGTGTTGAAATCAGCGAAGGGATGGCGTATTCTGAGTACAGGCTGACAGTAAACACCCATATTGATTGACTGTGGAGGAAGCTATCTATCTGTGAGGATTAACATTTTTAAAGAAACTGGCCGTCCACCGCTGCAGTTTATCTAATTTTATTGGCACACTGACGAAGCATTTAGGCATAGGTATTTTCTTAAGGTGTGTGCAGCCAAACAACCGCAAGGTTTTCACGGATGCTGATTTCTCTATTAAAATCGGCAATATCATGGCGCACTTCCACTAATAAAAGACAGATATATGAAATCATTTTTTAATAATTTAATTATAAAAAATTCCTCTAAGATACAAAGAAAATGTTTCGCTGCATTCTGGTTTTTTTTTTCGGAATAATGTTGATCCAGGACATTCTGTTGCTGACCTTTGAAAATAAACGGCCGTAAAAGACAGCGGATAACATACAGCATAATAATACAGCAGTCACTGCGTTAATCAAAGTCTTGAAAAGGATTGACATTCTACATGAACGTCAAAACATTCTTGATCCAGAAATCGAGCAAAGAGAACCTCATGTGTAAAGTCGTAGTATAAGGGAGCCGTCATTATTTACAGCCTTGGGGGGATTTGGGTAGGAGGAATTTGATCCGAAACTCCGAAATTTCGAGTACCCCCATTGCCAACCATGATGAATTTGAGTAACCCCCTCTCTAACTCAGAAATTTTGACTGACCCCCCCACTTAGAAGAGTTAAATACCAATACATGTATTTGTAAAATTTGCAAAAATACTGCAATAATAAAGATTTTTAAAATCCTGGTGTACCCTGCTAGATTATTATCAGTTATCTCATGACGGTTGAAAAAGGTGAAACCATCAAAATGAAATTCAAAGTGATAACAAAATACAGATATAAAAGCTCACGCTATAACCAGTATCCAACCATATAATATTGATTAATTCGGATGGGTATCACAAGAGGGTTACCACTAGGATACCTGACTGGGCAGAATTTGAAAGTACATTGGGGAGAACACGTGAGAGGCTGAGGGGGAAAGTGTCAGAGGGGGTGTCCCCTATCTTGTGTGGAAAATTTTGAGAAATTGATGTGTGCAATGGTGCAGTCTAGAGCAATATAAGAGGTGTTTTTAATTTGCTTTTTATCAAGTAAAACTGTTAGAACACTGCAAGGGGGAGAGCACGAGAGGGGGGTGTTCCCCTCCTCCAGCATCGAGAATTTTGAGAAACTGATGTGAGTAATGGTGCAATCTGAGAGACGTTTCAATTTATTTTGCACCAAAAATTGAGTGCCTCCCCTTCTTCCTCTCCAAATTTTGAGCACCCCCTTTGAAGTTTTCAATTTTTTGAGTGAACTCCCCCTCACATTCCTCCGACCCCCAGGCCGTAAATAATGACGGCTCCCTAAGAGTCTGTTCAAATTGTATGTCAAGTTGACATGTTTAAAGTAAAGGGTCACTTGACATTGATTGCGTTCCGACAAGGTTGACACCTTTGGTCCCTGTTGCAGTTTGGTGACTACTTCGGCCGTCTTTGCGTGTTCATATAGGCGCTCCAGTTTTGGAAAGTCTCTCCTCAAGTTGCTATTTCAGCCCGTTGAAAATCAGGTAGGTTTCGGTACCATCTCTAGGCATCATGTGATTAGTACTCGTCAAGAGTAGTAGAGGCCAAAATCGTCGAGTCGTTTCATCTGAGCGATCAAGGTTGTTTAGCGCTGCCACCAGCGTCGGGCATTATCATAGTCTCGTGATCGACTTCTGAAGTTGCTCTGTCCCTCATAGTCATTGTTTTCAGAGGCGGTTAATTTTTTTTCTGCCAACTCGTCTGTGATATCTTGTCGTCTTTGAACCAGTTCCCACCTTCTCTCTTGGCTGCAGCCATCGTTCGGCACGTATTAACGTACCACCGCCAGGTTTCCGTGCTTCCTTTTCCAACTGAGAACTTGCTCTGAACCCCGGTGGTGGCAGTCCCCGGGTTGGTGGGTACCCATGCGCGTTACCAAATTCACGGAAAAGGGGGTGTTTTTCTTCAGTCATCTCGGAGATTCTAGGTCCGTGAAATCGAGAAAAAGGGGTACTTTTTCAGAGAAACCTCCGAGATTAGGGGTAGTCCTTTCATAATCTCCCTAGGACACTAAATCTGGTCTAGTCTCACTCACAAAGAAAATGAAAAACATGTATACAAAGTCAACCTCCAGGGTCAACCCTGGAAGTCAACATACTAACCTCCTAGATTTCGAAAATAAGGGTATGTTTTTTACAGCTAATTTCTCCCAGATTTGCCACAAATAGGGGGTGTTTTTCTCAGAAATATTCTAGGAAAGGGGGTACTTTTCAAACTTGGGTAACAAGCATGGGTACCCACCAACCCGGGGACTGCCACCGCCGGGCTCTGAACCCTCATAATCTCATACCATTATACTTTTAAACAAAAATCACGGAGGAATTATCAGTTTCCCCGGTAACAGTTATACGCATAAATGAAAAACAGTACTTTTCTACACCATATAAGGTTGGACACAAATCACTTGAACCAGCCCTTGTCACTTTGTTTTGTCGATAGAACGTGACGCGCGTTGCACACCTGATCAAAGGTCTACACCCACTATTGATAACGATTGGTTTGGGTTCAATCATGGCACAGGCGAACAAGACCTTAATAGTCTAAAATGTGATATCATTTTAGTAATTATTAAAAATAATAGATCGTAATTATGAAACGTTTATATCCCTAAAGTCGAGTTAGTATTTCATCCGAGCTTCCTTTCTGCGGAGCAGCACTCGATAATAACGCTGTATGAGTATGAGTTGTGTATGACATAGGCCGGCGGCCAGAGCTCCAAATTTACTAGGAGTATATAAAGGGGGCATATCGGCCGCCCGCCTATGTCATACACAACTCATACACATACAGCGTTTTTGTCGAGTGCTGCTCCCCAGAAAGAAAGCGAAACCTGGATGAAGTACTGAGTTAGAGATATAAATATTTCATAATTCCGATTTATTATTTTTAATAATTACGAAAATAATATAATATTTTTAGACTATTAATGTCTAGTACGCCTGTGAATCCACACACATTAAGTTACAGTATTCTCCGGCAGGGACACGAAACCATATAGGTGCGTGCTAATTTGGCGGATTGATTAGTGCCTGTTGATTCTAACAGACCAGACCACACTTTTATATGATATCCACCATTGGCGACAGAAAAAAATCTTTGTGGACTGGAACAATCGAGTTTGTGGGGTACAGTTACCGAGGTGAAACGGTATACAGATATCGACTGACCATGAGGGCAACAGCATACGTCTTTACCCCGAGGGACTGTGAGTCACCCCTAAAACAGACTGTTTTCCGAGGCCGAAGAGAATGATTGAAAGTTTCATTGTGGAAAGTTTAAGAAAAAATCTATGTCTTTCGTTTTCCAGGGACATACCACCTTCAGCTATTTGCTTGTGTACACTTGCTTCACTCCTGTTAGTACCATCTTTTTTCAGCGAATTTTCTCCTCGCTCTATATCCCTCATTACTTGTACTGGAACAAATTTCATTGATCACGGTATCATCACCATCTTCATCTGAGAATGAACTCTGTTTTTGATGTGTCATCATCGTTTTGTACAGTTTCCATGCAAATACTTTGCAATATTTCTCTCTGTTTCTGTACTCATATGTTATTTCCTGGTTACACCCAATGTATGTGCTCAAACTTGTCTTTCATTGTTCCCTCCGGAGATGCAAATTTGCCACTCTAATGACTCTTCTGTTCCACATATTCACAATACAAAGAAACGCTCAAGAATTATTGAATTATATCTAATAAAAGTATGTTGAGGTAACTGAAACATTTTCCTCACTAAGGAGTCTAGGTCGCCTCTGAGTCGGCCCTGGTTTTTAAAAAAATGTGAACATGCTATATCGACCAGGGCCTGCAGCCTTATTTGTGTCGGGACAAAGGGGTGGGTTCAAAGGCAACACAAATTTAAGACCAGGATCAGATCGTGTGCTTGGGCCTGTGCCCAGGTGACGCCCTCACAATTGGCCTCGAGAGAAGCATATAAGTGACCTAGAGGCGTGAAATTGAAAAAACAGTGTGAAGACTAACCACAACATTTCTTATTTCATCACATCCTTTGGTCAGGCCGAGGAGAGGGGCTAAGCCTTACTGAGAGTATAAGTTTTTACATGTAAATTGAGGGAGAATAAAGGCCGACGTGCTGATATCGCCCTTTCTGTCCCCCGCTCTTCTCACGCACCACGCTGTATACCAAGACAGAACAAAACATTGGGGATACTGTATCATTGGCGATTGCGTTGGTATACCGTCTTCTGACAGATAAAGTTTATGTAGTTGCAGTTGACTTTTTTCTGTCTCGGTGAGTCTCTACCGAGTAAGATTCCTGTTATATCAAAACGTCAGACCTAGTTGAGTATCCCCAAGACGAGACGAAAGATGTCTAGAGAAACAAGGAGACTTTCTCAGATATGCACATTCGCAACATATGTACGCATTCGCGTTGACGTGTCATGATTTCGTAAGGCCCAATGTGCTTGGGAGTGAGCTTTGCTGTAACGCTTTGTGTCTCTCGACTCATGCATTATTGTTTTCTGTGTTATTTATAGGTAGAATGTCATTTTATGTTAAGCCCCAAGCCAGAGGAATTGTGCGTACGGATTTGGTATTCCGTTGAGGATGTTCATTTCATCTTTGTCTTCACTTACTCATAAACCGTTGCCAATTGAAAATATTACTCGTCATATTTATTGGCGGGTGGGTGACAGTTTATGAGAACAGGAGTCTTAATTCTGGAAAGGGAACCAGTCCCAAAAGTCATAACTATTTTGAATTGAGTATGTGGGACAATGTGTCATATTTCACTTACCGCCCACCGAACTATGCAACTTTTCTAATACAACCATACGGCGCTTTAGGGTCCAGCTCAAATTGTGACGAAAGTTAGCAAGCTGGATCTTCGAACGCACTAACTTCAGCGCAACGGCAACCAGGCAATAAAAACGGGAGACACCTATGTTCCTGGTGAGCTTCGGTTCGACAGTTGTCGAGTATTTTCTGAATCAATATTGCACACACTTCAATATCGCAAAACTATCAAGGGAATTCACGTACGCCTTGTGGCAGCTTGTCACGCGTGAAGATAAATGCTAGTACAACAAAAACTTTACATTTTAAATAAATTTAATGAATACATCATTAATCTTATATGATTATTTATTGAATAAATAGTCATTTATATTTAAACAAGTCATTTATGTTTTAAGTAGGATAATTGTGACTACCATTATCTTTTAAACTGCGTTTTCTCCCGTGAATAAACAGCTGTATCGAAGGCATTCGGCAACACACCATTCTCATGGGAGGTCAAATAGAATAATATGCACTGTATTCCCTGTAACCCTACCGACTCTTTTTAAACCTCCGCGACCGTAAGCTTTCTGTCACGTTTTCCAAGATCATTAATGTTTTTGGCGAATTTCCTGTTTTTAATAGGTCACACCCAAATAAAAATAAAACAAGATTGATGCGATTATTTGTACGAAGTGGCAAATCAGTAAACAATTCAGCGAATGTGATCGGCAGAGAGTCAAATCAAACTTGTGGATTCATACCCCCAAAAAATTACCAAGGTACGCAAGTTGTTCTAGATGCCATGAAAACAATCTATTCGTGTGTGTTTGATTTTAGCATGCCTTTGCGAAATAAATTGCGCCCCTAGGACAAAATGTTTTGGTCTATCAGGTGCAGGGGCTTATTTTGACTGACTACTAAAGTTCAAAGTTGTCACCGGCTTATTTTTTGTGAAAAATCGAAAAATTATTTCCCCATAGAGTTGAAACAGTGATGGCGGCCATTTTGAATTGCAATTGTCGTTAAATGCTGAGTAATTTCTGGTACCTGATTTGGCACCGTGACCAGTTGACTAGTGACTTTTATTCTTGATTTCTGAAGGGGATGATTGAAAGCTCCCAGAGGAAGTTGCAGCACACGTTATAAGGTTTTTTCAATTTTGAGGCGCATACTGCTTTAATAATATGCGCAAACTGCATAAGTGGCAGGACAGTCGGAACAACTGGTGATTTTGTTCGGTCGTTTTCCAAGCAACTCTTGCGACCGTGCCTATTATCTATCATCAGAAAGAGTTCAAAGGGTTGCAACTAAGATGACAAGTTGCTTGCTGGTAATGTATCACACATTTTAATGACCAGGATTGTCGTAGCTGACAAAACGGCTAATGTTCGAATACATCAGAACTATTGGAACGACAACGATGCAATTATCCAGCTAAAACGAGCTATATGTACAGTCTCCATTTAGGCATCCTTGTAGCGGGTTCAGCGACGGTCGGATCAAATTTAGACTCGGGCTGTGTTAATCACCAAAAACATACAACGCATAGACGGTCCGTGAAAACTGTTTGTTGTGCAAGTTGCCTGGCTAGCTCTGTGCATTATTTTCCCGCCCCTTCGGTTGCAAAATACCCCCCCCCCCCTCCGCCACACACACACCAAAATAAAAATTAAAATGTCTTGGACGAGGGCGCAAAATTACAATTTGGGTATTCGCGCTTCGAAAGTGAACAACTTAATCTTTGGCTCAAACTTTCCGTCTAGGGAAATTTTGACCCCTCCCTTTTGAAATCAAGAATAATAGTCAGGGGTCACCTTGAAAAATTTGGCACTGGAGACACAACTTGCCCAATATTTACCAGTAATACAAACTCAAAATGGCTGCCATGCCTGTGCTAACTCTACTGGGGGAAATTAGATTTTCGATTTTCACAAAAATAAAACCGATAAACACTTACTCAATATGCTTCAACATGGTAGACTGATTAGGTTTCAAATCGTGAATGTTTGAGAGTCCAAACATCTCCCCCGTTGCGCATCCCACATTAATATCAACAATGTCGTCGGTTATCGTTTCTAAATTATAGATACGTCTTTGCTCTCCGAGTGTCATATGAATAAACAATAAATGGTAAGCTGGGCATATCGTAAACTGAGACAGAAGGCTGAAAGCTCTTAAACGGAAAATTCAGGACGCATTTGGCGAGAATTAAATCTTGAAGATGTATATCGGAGAAGAAGATGAGTGACTGTTTTACGTCACCCTTCCATTGTTAAGTGTTTGTTTCGGGGAAAGTTTTTGGTTTAGTTCGTCTGTCTGCCTATCTGTCTGTCTGTCTGTCTGTCTGCCTGTCTATCTCTTCCTCCCTCCCTGGTTTTAGAGAAACTAATAGATGTTACATACACCTGTCCTGCACATAGGCTTGGTTTTGATGATACCCCAAACCTTCCTTCGTCAATGAGGCTGTCTGTCTCTCTGTCTCTATCTCTCCCTCTGTCCATCTGTTTATATGTCTATCACTTGCTCTCTCTCTGTCTCCCCCTCTCTCTCCCTCCCTTCCTATTATGTGACTGAAATTAAAATATCACAGGAAAGAGAATGCACAGAGGCTCTACTGTCCATTAAACAGGTGTCAAGTGACGAGGCCTGTAAATGTTGAATGTTGATAAGAAAAGCACACTTTTTTGGTTTCTCTATAAGCATTTTGCATGTCCAGGCGCATCCTCAATTCTGGCCTAAAATTCGCACAGGCGTTGTCTCATATTATAAATGTGTTTTTTTCTTTTTGTGACATCTGCACGAAATTAAAAACACAGCTGATATGGAAGAACACGAAAGATTGGATAATACTGCGTCTCTGCTGTGGTACAAGTCGAAATTGTCATGGTGGACATGTTTGTATTTTTCTTCACCATTGAAACCACCCTTAAAGAAAACGCTAAACTCTAGAATGAGGAGGACGTGGCCAAGACGGCGCTCTTCAGGTATGCCAAAGCGGCTATGGCGTCTCAGTCCCTTTGCGCTGCCGTACTGCTTCGGTTCAACACAGACGACATCGCAGGTTACAGCATGCATGCACATTGCCTCACCAGAGTGTACGCAATAAAATCTATCAAACTCACGGTGTGAAGGAATGAGGTGACACATATATTAAAATAAATCGAGATATCCGCAGGAATCAGTGAGGGATGGTTTTTGAAAATACTAGACTTTGGTTTCTTCCCCAGGAAGGACTGACAGTACATTCGTAGAACGAAGATTATCCACAGCTATTTTATCGCCTATTTCTGGTTATCCTTGTTTTCTTAAAAATGTTCATCCCTTTCTATGACGTCACCACCGGACGAACTTGAGTGGTCAGACGATATAACGTCACAAGTGCTTCCCGCGCCCTTCTGGGAAAATGCTGACGATTTACATATTTTGTTCGTGCACGATCTGAAATCTGTAAGTAGTAATATTTTGAATTATCAATTTTCCGACTGAATTAACGAAACTGAAATTCTACTAATACTAGCACTAAGCGCAAATTACAAATTATTCGAGTGTGCTTGAGAAGTATTAATACTCGTCAACAGGAACGAACGGTACGATTTTCAGCGATGGCATCATATCAACCGAGGAAATTCGTATATGTTTAGCTGATTGAAAAATAAAAATATGTAATATTTCGGACGATACGACTCATCCATGTCCCGAACTCTACCAGAGTTTAGACTGTTGATTTTGCTGAAAAGACTCAAAATGACATCATGCAATCTAAACGGGCCGACAACAGAACCGCTCGCTCGGTTACAAAAGGTAGCGTACATGTGTATCATGATAATGTAAAGTGTATTTTGTGAAAAATAAACGAACTAACTAACTAACTAACTAACTAACTAACTAACTAACTAACTAACTAACTAACTAACTAACTAACTAACTAACTAACTAACTAACTAACTAACTAACTTAATAACTTAATAACTAACCAACTAATTAACTAACTAACTAAAAAACTAACTAATTAACTTACTACTAACTAACCAACTTACTAACTACTAACTAACTACTAACTAACTAGTAAGTTAACTAAACTTCTTGCCTAGCCATCCTGTTTCTATAAAGTATATTGCAAGAATCACATTTTGACCTCTTTTTTCCAAATCTCTGCGTTATCAATGTACACAGTATTAATTTTGCCCGGTAAGTACCTGCCGACAGACCACGGAACAAATTCGATACAATGAGATCTGGCTTTTAACGACTTCAAGCATAGCCTGTGAATCGTCTCGCTAGAGGGCGACAGCACGAATTAAACATCGCAGCAAAATGTAAGGTTTGTTTTCTTTTGTATACACATTGTGCATTAATGTCAGTTTTTCTACTGCTTGACACACCATACATACTTCTCTGCTTATCACTCTTCAACAGCAGCAGTTTCTCGTACCCTTTCAAGGGACATCTTTTACTTATAATTTTGGTATGTTTTTCGTTGTCGTTTCATAAAACAATTGCATACATTTTACGACTCTTCCCCGAATGTTTTGTTGAGCTGATACCAATAAAACGAAAAGAGTAAAACATGCAATGTGATTTTTGACAAATGAAATATTTCGGTTACAGTCAATTTGTCAACTATGACATAAACAGTGGCCTCCGCATGCAGGCCGCGCTGTCAAGTTTCAATCGAGGCATTCCAACGTTAGTTAATATGTTTCGTTGACGACAGTTTGAGCAAAAGTTTAAATATTTATGGGGGGGGGGGGTACTACCTTAACAAGCAATATTGCTTTGAAAAAAGTGTGTTGGTCGCGTGCAGCGCCACCTTGAGGTCAAGGGTAATGGAGCTTCAGCTATCAAATCTTTCCATGTGATTCAGTCGGGTGTCTGACTGTTGTTTCCTTGACAGCCACGTGAACAGATCGTGATCAGTCCTGAAAAAACCGGTGTCAAAGTGTTCGCGGCTCTAACGATTCACCACTTTGTGACAGTATGATGGTTCTCTGAAGATACACGCGAAAGTTTGCCTTGGAATTTTACGATAGTCATCCAACTTATCATCAATAAACAATCAGATACCTCCGGATATATACATGCGATCACACAAACTACTGTGACTATATTCCACTTTGGTTGCTACTGTCATAAAATATTGATCAGAGTAGAGGGGGCTGATGAAATAAGACGACATTCACTGTTATCTTGTCTTTTCATGATCCAACACTGAACAGGTTAAGGTACTGCTACAGGATGTGCCGCAGGGGCAGATATTGGAACTCTCAAATTTGTACAACACTTTTCTGATCTACAACTTCATTTTGAAGCAAATTTGAATAAATAAAACTTTCACCATGTTATTTTTGTTAAAATTAGAGATTCAATTTTCGCCATAGAGTTAAGACAGCGGTGGTGGCCATTTTGAATTCCAAATATCGCTACATTTAAGGTCATTTGTTTCCCTGGTACGAACAGTTGGTGACCCCTGATTTCGTGATTGATTTTGGAAGAGAAGGTTGAAATTTTAGAGAATGTTTTCCCTTTCGAGGCGCGTACCACTGTAGTGATTACGAATGGCGCCTTAGGACAGATTATTCTGAGAAGGTGAAAGTTCACAGACACGACCATTTTACAAAAACGACCCGAGGCTCTTCTGTACACTATCTAATAGATTTAATTTGTAGTCGCCTGGATAAAGATAAATACAGGAATTTTCGGGCAGAGTGTACCTTAGGAGGGAAAATGTAATTATTGATAATATTCTCAGTATATTTTGTCGCAGAAAACAGGTATATCAATTTTCTTGCTCATCTCCCTAAGATATGTTGGAATAAAAAGCAGTGGTCTCATCCCACACATGACCCGCCACATAGTGTACAATGTGTCATTTATTGTTGACCTTTGAATTCTTTTCCGGAACGACTTTAAGCTTTAACCATAAAATTTGACATTACATACGCACAGCATGACGATGTGGTGTCAAGTTTAACATTGGGCATTCCGAGATAATTTTCGGCATAGAACAAGACGTTGTGTTTTATAAACATACAGAAAAAAGAAGAAGAAAAGTATATCAAAAGTTACAGCTGATGAAGCTGTAGTAGGGGCAGATTTTATGAATCTAATAGTTTTATTGATCTTTCTAACACATTGAATGTTAAGGTAGAATGCGCCCCGTGGATAGTATTCAGACTCTCAAATTTTTGTCTTATACTTTTCTTGTCCACTGATTTTAAAACTCCAGTAATAAGGACAATTTTCAATCTTAGTTTTTCGAAAAGCGATCATTTTATTTTTCCCCATAGAGTCAACACAGTAATGGCAGCCATTTTGAATTCAAATATCGGTAAATGTTAGATAATTTGTTTCTCTAGTACCAAATTTTGTACCTTGACCTCTGATTTTTTTTCTTGATTTAGTGAGAGAATGGTTGAAAGTTTTATTGAAGAAAGTTTGAGCAGAAGTTTAAGTCTTCCTCTTTCGAGCTACCTTTAGAGTGTTATCGAGGGAAACGAAAGTTATTGCTTTCGGGATCGTTGAGATCGCTTCCAGGTATCGGTGAAATCCAGACCTTTGATAATAACTCTGCTATTTTTACGCCAATCCTCTAACTCGGAGACTTTTGCATCATCGCCTCTTTTAGTGGGATCCAGGGAGTGGCCGTCGTCAGAAGCGCCGCCATCGACGATATCAACGTTGTCAGGGCGATTATGTTCAACCATGATCACCTCTTGCAGAGTGGAACTCGATGAGAATCCAGGCAAACGCCGAAGTTCATCAACGAGGAGTTTCAGACGGTCTGTTCTGATTTTCTTGTAGTTGACACCCTGGTGGTTTAGGTCATGTGACACGTGATCATGAAGAGCCAATCCTTCCTCGCCTTCGCTTGCGCTGGCCCCGTCCACAGGCTCGAACGGATCCGTGGCGAGCTTGTCTTCTCCCGGTTGACTGGCGGTCGATTGCTCATCTTTTAACGAGGAGATATATTGCAAATGCCAAAACATAAGAAACAGCAGAGGGTATAGACTAGGATGTCTGAAACATAGAAATAAAAACCGAGTTTAGATAAAGTGGATATCGATCGCAAATGTTTAGGCCTAAATGACAAATGTTCGAACCTTATCTTTCAATGTCAACAATTTTAATCGTATCTCTGGACTTGGAAGTCTAAGGGATTAAAAAGATAAGTTCACAGGAAAATCTAAGTAACGATAGAAAAATATCTATAGATAGAATGCAAGTATATTTCAATAATAACGCATGACAGTGAGAGCAATACCACGATTTGTGGCCTGCCCAAGGGATTGTGATTCCGACCGAAACATTAATTATGCCGAGCAGCAGGCCAGGGTATCATCAATATTTCGGCCAGGGGCAGCAGCCCGAGGGCCGGCCACAAATCGTGTTATCATATACCCATGCCCATATTGCTACATCCTAGTGACGTTCAACGTAAAATATCAGCCGTGATATTTCACGGTAAACGTCGAGATATGCACGATGAACGTCATCAGTTTTAGAGTTTTCCCGAACTACATTAGCAGTTTGTTGGTAAACAACGTAAACAACAAAATGGCTGCCGCTCCCCGCCTGCGAAGCGATGTCGCCGACGTAAAAACTTGAAGGGCTTCGAGGAACACGGGTATTTCTGGTTGCAAAATACGGAAATATCACGTTGAGTCTTGAAATATTTTCCCATGGTATTTTTTTGGTCAAGTTCTGGCAAACATTCTGCCGTTCGCACGGCGCCGGCCCGCCGGCACTGTGCACGGTCTCCACCGAACAGATAGTGAGCGCGTGGCGTGACAGCGATGTCGCGCGCCCGACGACTGTTGACATGGCAACTCTAAAGGTAAACTAACAAAATGGCGTCCCCTCTCCGCGCGAGCTCCGTGCCGGACGACGATCGAAATCAGGATAGATTTAAAGCTGAGCAGTTTTTGATCGGTTACAGTTGTAATAGCATATTGCACCTTAAAATGTTCCTTCTGTATGACGATCTTTGTATCCCGGTGTCTTTCTTCTTGGGTTTCATTGAGATATGGACGACTTGCAGCGATGTTGCGCGTGATGTTGACATCTTCATCGTATACTTTATGAATGAAGCCTGTTCACATAAACATTCTGATATTTATGCGCAAGGCGTAATAAAGTAAAGCCTCAAAATTAAAGGTTTTTCGTTCTATTAGTAAAAATTCCCTAAAATTATGGGCATGGGTATATGATAAATCGGTTATTACCCAATATCGCCTGTTCCTTGTGTCGTATCAGCATTCGTGTCATTTGTGCTGCGTCAGACACTCGACTTCGTCTCGTGTCTGACGCAGCACAAATGACACTCATGCTGATACGACACAGGAACAGGCGATATTGGGTAATAACCTCTAAGTATTGCCCGATCTTCACGTAACACTTGAAATGGTCACAAAATCCAGTATTTGTTCTGTGCGCATCGGACATAAGGTTGAATGACGCGCAAAAGTTTCAAACGACGCATTTTAAATATCTCGTGCAAGAGTTTCTGGCGGTTGTAAACTACAATTCGCGTGCGCGCTTCGAACTTGCGTTCGAACGGCTAGCGGGCGAGAGGGCAATAAGCCCCTTTACAGTTCCGCGGACCGGCGTTCTATACCCATGATGCCTTTCGAAACTAGCGGCTTCGAGGGTACCACTTTGCGCGTATCGCCTATTCTTTAACACAGGTCTGCTATAAAAAGAATCCATTTTTGCTTGTTATACGACTTATTCTGTCGAAAAAAGTGAGCTAATTATTCATTTTGTATATGTCAATCTATTTGAAAGCTGTTGAATATAACAGTTCGCCAATTATGTACTGTTTTATGGAAATCTGGAGGAAATTTGTGTCGTTCTAATTTATTTACACATACGAATGTTGATCACAATTTAACAAGGGATTTCACGCAAAAGTGTACAATTACTGCCGTCAAATTGAATGTAGAGACTGCACTGAACATGTAAAGATTACGTGCAAAAAGTAATGGTGATTTTATTATCCACAGACGAAATCTATTGAACAAAGTTTTTAGCTAGGAGACAAATGGGAACCCCTCTCATGTGAACAAACACGTAAAACTTCATACGGACACAGCGGCAATCATTGGACCGGAGAATAGAACACCACCAGTCTGACGTTAGTTGAAGGAGACATGTCCTGAAGGTGTCTCGTGTAAGGTTTTCGTTGCAACTACACAAAGCTAATTTTGTAAAATCGGGAATGCTTGCTACATCGGCATTGAACACAGATGTAAGCAAACGTGAATCCCAGAAATATTTTCTAGATTTCCGTAAAATTGATGCGCAATTGGCAAACTGTTGCAACAGACAGCTATATATACATCGACATATAACATATTACTGCGTAGCTCACATTTTCTCACAGAATGAGTCTAAAACACGCGGAAAATGAATCTGGATAGTGTAGACCTGTGTTAAAGAATAGGCAATACGCGCAAAGTGGTACCCTCGAAGCCTCTAATTTCGCAAAGCATCATGGGGATAGAATGCTGGTCCGTGGAACTGTAAAGGGACTTATAGAATATCCCTTTTTTGTAATGTCACGTGGCGGAGTTTTAACCAATCACGAGATCAGTACTATAGGTTAGGTGTAATATTGAAAAAAATTGCACGCGCTAGGGCAAGATATCCAAGGGCAAGGTGTGTTACTATTGTGTGCGTGTATATATATATATATATATATATATATATATATATATATATATATATATATATATATATATATATATTATATGCGTGTATTTATATAGGTGTATATATAGGTGTAGGTGTGTGTAGGTGTAGGTCTGTGTGTCTTTATGTCTGTGTTTGTTTCGGTTAACGCAAAATGAAGCATACTTTATAGTTTTCTTGCCTAGTTACGCAAAAATATAATGCATACGTATCCAAACTTATTTACAGAATACAGATGCGTACATGTCTGAATAGATATATAGATCAATAGATAGATAGATAGATAGAT
>LD362110.1:115567-129200 GCA_001465055.1 Ptychodera flava
AAATCGTCGCTACAACACACCGAAATGCACTCGATCGACCCTCAGGTATTCAAGGAGTAGTATTATCACAAACTGATGATGTTTCAAATATCGAACTCACCGTGGACGCTCGGGCGATTGTTCTTAACATCAAATTGTCGCGCTCATAGTTTTGGGAATTACGAGTTGAGGTACCTGCCTGGATCGTAATGCTTTCAGTAACTGAAGCTAACGCATCAAGATGTAGATTGGAACACAACCTTAAATTTTATTCAAGATGGCAAGCGTAACACGCCAGGTCTCTAAATCTGATCTGTAATATCTCTAATCTAAGTTCTCTACAAAGTTAAATACGTCTCTAGACTTACATAATTACATTAGTTATCACGTGATAATTTTCCAGCCATTCTTTGATTGTTTCTTAAGGTTAAATAAGATTACACCAAAGAATATCACGGCACAGTCTAAAACATGGACTGGACTCGTGAACAGGATTATGGACTGGGTTCATGAACTGTATATAAAGGAAAGTGAGGGCAACTTCACACACCGTTTTCTACCTTTGTTAGTGATGCGGTCTATTGAATCGATCAATGTGGTTTCATAATATGGAGAAACCTGGCGAGACATCGATTAATCGATACTGCTTTGACCCTAGTCATGTGATTTTTTGTCCTTTGGAAAAACCGGTTACATATTAGAATGATTCGTCTTAACGGTGTTTTGGAACAAGTGTGTGGTTCCTTCATCAGTCGCTCAAAGTATTCTGTTTTCCATAAGTTAGTTTGATGGTAGCAATTGTTCATCAAATAGAGATGCCAGTATGGTCATGTTGTGGTCTGAACTCTGAGTGGTTTGTTGTTCAGACCATTCATGTTCATTTTTATCCTCGTGCTTGATTTGTGCTTGAACGAGGATGCCTTGTATGTTTTAATTCCTTTTGTATGCTATGACAGGTTTTACTGGAAAAAAAACTTTGGCCAATGTTTGATCGACGTCCATTATTTTCCGATTATTTATTAGACATTGTTTGATTTGACTGGTTTTGATGAAAAGACTGAAGGTCGGTGTGAAAACCACTTTTTTTCTTACGTCATTCCTCTTATCTTTGTCGGTAATGTACCGTTGACGATTTGTAAGATCACAGAGTAACATAGACAGAGTAGCAACACTTGCATGCCTTTTGTTCCATGGTCGTCTTGGTAGACTATTGGCTTTTCATATTAAAATGAGCTCCAAAGGTGTTAAACTTTTTGGAGGCTTTGTTTGTGGTTGATGATTACACGAGATTATGCGAAAAATACGACGAGATGGCATCGTACTGCCAGCAACCATAGTTACTTTGTGAGCTCTCAGGCCAGAAACACTGCTTCACGCCAATCAAAACATAACACGCCAGCAGTTTCATAAACATGTCCTTCCTTTACGCACGTGTAAAAGAGGGTACGACTGACCGTAAACCATTGAGTAAAACCAGACAGTATCGATAAAAAGACTTTCAAATTTGGTTCAAACACACTCATTATATATTCATAAAAATATGAGAGGAATTTTTAAAACGGTAAAACTCGTTTTCCTGAAGCTCAAAACACTCCCGTTTTTGCCAGCACGTCAATTCTGCTCAGCACCACACGACAACAACAACACAAACTTTGCCGAACATACTTTTGCTTTACAATTGACGAAAATCCGAAAACTACCGAAGGATTCATGGTCGGCACTCTTCGGAAAAGAGAGGCGAGAGCAACCTGAAGCGAGGCGAACATTGATGGGCTATGTAACCGCTTCACGCCTTAAACAATACCCGTTGCCACTCTATCTATCTTTCTCTATGGTAAGATAAACATCTTGTTTGATACGAGGTGTTTCTCTTTTTCTATAATGTCGTTGAAGAAGTTTTCATGTGAAACAATTGACCTTTTCAATAAGTACATGTTGTTGTTGATGTTCGAGCATATCGGAGGAGTTCAGCTTTAATGAAGCCTTTGAAAGTGCCATGTGGGTGACATGAATTTTTCAATAAGTATTGGAACGTGTCGATCGGTTTGTGTTGGTTTTGAAATCGAGCCTTCTCTCTCTCGATTATATCTCTGACATTTATGACTGTTAAGTCACGGAATGAGATTTTGTCAATAGAATACTGAAACGTGAATTTGAATTTGGTGCAGTGTGTTGCACTCCCTGACAAAGGTTTGAAATTCACGTTTTGTTCCCGTGTAAATCATGAAGATGTCGTCTCTGTAACGTTTCCATAGGAATATTTGATCGGAGTGGAGATTTAAAATTATTTTCTCCGTTTCATGAAATGTGATGTCAGCTATGTCAGGAGACGCTGAAGACCCCATGCTGCAACCACAGATTTGTTTACAGTATTCTCCATTTATTTCAAATATGTTGTGTTTCAGAATAAGCGACACTAGGTTTGCATGTAGCTTGTTGGTGGATTTTTGAATATCTTATGTGTTTGTTGGTACAGTTTTTGATTCCAGTGCCGCGGTCACTGCGTTAATAGCTTCATTTTGTGGCATGTCTGTGTACATAGGACGTCCAATATTACCAGATTAGAACTTCTGCTATTTCAATTAATTCTAGTTTGTTGATGAAGTCTTTTGTGTCCTTGACGTATATGATTGTCTTTGGACGATTGGTTTTATAAAAAAGTCTAGAAATTCGGAGGTATGGTTTGTTTGGTCGCAACAGCCGTCCGACAAAGATTGTTTTTTTCCGTAGGGGTTTTGTGTATTTTTGGTATAAGATACTAACTTGGTGGGCGAACGTGTTTGGTTTTGGGGATTGAGGAAGATAAAAGTCGCTCCGTCAATGATTATCATGTCACACATGCTTTTAATGATTTTATACACCGTTTCTACTGTATGGTTTATATCATCCTGTGTTGCTTTACAGTAGTAGTTAGTGTTTATTAACTGCCTATTCCTATCTTTAATGTAATTTGTTGTATTCATAATTGCTATTCCTCTTCCTTTATCGAAGGGCTTTACTGTGATTTGTTTTTTTGACAGATTGTTAAGTGAAGTTTTTCAGCTCGAGTCATGTTGTTATTGATATGGGTTGCAAAAGGAATTTCCGCATCTCAATTTTAGTTGCTTCGAGACAGTTCTCTAGTTTCTGATTATCCGTTGTCCGTAGTGTCCACGTGGACTTATCTTTGAACGGATGTCTGTTAGATTGTTTGTGTATTTAGTTATAAAAAAGATTCGTGGACTAGACTTGTGGATTGAGTCCAGTCGTGGGCTGAGTCCAGTCTGCGAGTCCAATCCAGGTATTAGACACTGCCGAATACTAGTATTCCTTACTCGATTGTTCTCATTGAAATCTTAACCAATAATATTAAAAGTATCACACTATCTCTTATCTGCTTCTCGTAGGATCTGAGTCAATGATCTTCACACGCCTTGGTCACGCGAGAGACGCCTCGAGATAAAATCTCTGCAGGGGAGGGCATTACACTTTGTTGCTGCGCACCTTACATGAATTTTTATCTTGGACATGGCACGGTACTAGACAATACTAGACTCATAAAATCGCAGGTATATATCCGCTGTATATGTAATAGACAACCACCAAGGGGATGTCACCAAGGGGATGTGGTGCTGTAACTTAAACTATGATCCCTTACCAATTATGTCATCCTCTAGGCCCTTTTAAGCATCAACAACAATATTTGTCGACAGTGTGTGGAAAATTATCAAAGAAATATTGATAAAAGGAAACTTATTTCTGTCTGTTGCGAGTGATATTTACCTCCGGTTTCAATAGAGAGACGTCACGATCGTTGTTTAAAGGCGATTTTACCGCCTTTCAGACAAAATGCAGAAAGTAATCAAAAGAAGAACGAACCAGCTCGACTTCCTCGGTCCGATTTTTACTTGGACGCTACGAGATACCAGACTCATGAATCTTGCGGTGCAGTGAAGCGGTGTCCCCCTGCCTTGCATACGCGTGACATTTGTCCGTCAACGGGATGATTGACAATTTTTTTTGTCACAAGTTCAGGTCATTAACCAATCACAGAGGTGGAGAAGGAGGTCACATTATCTGAAGAGCAAATAGGTCATAGCAACTGCGACACTATTTACTAAATTTCCTTGATACCTTGAAATCGTGCCGTTCAGTCACGTTACTCAACCCACAGTCCCTCTTGGAGGGACTATGCTCTACCCCAACCTGGTTCAGTGCACTTTGCCCACGTTTCAGTTTTCGTCTTTTTGTCATTGAATTCGCTTAATAATATTTAAAGATAAAGCTTTGGCCGTTCAGTAAATTCTACGGCAATTTCTGCGTCCAAACTATCGTTTGAAATCTTGTTATCATTCGCTAGCCGACGACTTTCATGTAAGGTAAATATATTTACTGCGATGTTGCTGAGGGTCATGGAACGGATATCTTGCTGCCACCCCTCGTGACCCCTTTCGAGCAACGATCGTTCATCACTGCATACTTACGATATTGTAATCATGACTAGATCCTACATGTGCTCATCATAGAGCACAGATTTCCGTAAAGTCTAGCGTCAGTGCAAATAAATCAAGCTTTTCATACACTGTCTTCAAAAAATACCGTGTTCCAAGCCTAGTATCATGACGTGACTAATGATACGAGTCAATGTCGATTTTGATTACAAAGTAAGTTGTAAAACCTTGTAGCCTTCAAGGGACCCTGAATGCCTACACAAAAGGTAAAGCAATATTATTTAACTAATCATTATATGTGATTTAAGTAAAAGTGACCAGACAAGAAACATAATCTGTAAAATGGCTGATTCATTTTGTAAATCAATAAAATCTTTGTTTTACTCCGTAAGCTCCTAAATGAACCCCACACGTCTTAAAAATTACTGTAAAAGTTTGACCTCAACATCAACAATATTGTTGGTTGTCAGTTCTGAGTTATAGTATTTATTTTACTATGCTGAAGTGTCATATGAGTAAATACTGTGTGGCAAGCTGAACACATGGTAAAATGGAACAGAATTTGTAGAATCATTAAAACGGAAAACGTACGACTCGGTTGGTGAGGATTAAATAGGTAAGATCTATATCGGAGAAGACAGCGTGAGACCATTTAAGGTTTCACTTCCTTAAATAAGTGTTTGTGTACATACATACATACATACATACATACATACATACATGCATGCATGCATGCATGCATGCATACATACATACATACATACATACATACATACATACATACAATAACAAAAAATTACTTCAAGTACAAAGTAATGATATCTGTTACTTAAGTTTCATGCATCCTGTAATCGTCAGATAGAAGAAGTGAAAGGGATTCTTTGCTCTGGCTATTATTTGGAATATCAGTCTTTTAATTTCTGCCTCTTAAGAATATAAAATGCAAATACATTTGTTATTTCGAATGAAAGATTAATTTTCTGGAGTAATGTTAATTCAAGTTTATCCCTGAAAATCAATTTTTATTATATTTACTAAAGTTTTGGTTTTTTAATCCCTTGGATATATTTCGTTCATCCTTATAGTAAACTTTTGCTACCTGATTAAAATTAAGATTCTCTACGGTTTTGAAAAAATACGTTTTATAAGGAGGGTATTGTCATCTTGGATGAGAAATATCCGTTTGAAAAAGTGTGTTGGTTACGCGCAATGACACAATGAGGTAATGAAGCTTCAGCCATCACAGTTTTCTATGTAATCCAACCAGTTGTCTAATGGTTGTTTCCTTGACAACCCCTTAAACAGATGGCAATCCGTCCTGAGAGTACCGGTGTCAAAGTGTTAACGATTCTGAAGTTTCACCACGTTGTAACAGCCGGTACAATGTTTTCAAATATTTAAAGTCATTAATCTTGAGTTCAACCAAAGGGTATTGCTGGCAATATTCATCTAAAGGAGTTACAATCAATAAATGTCGAGTAATATACTTTTTTATTATACAAGCCTCGTCTGTGTCGTGTTTGTACCTATAATATATCTGTATAACATTTCAAAGAAAAAAATCCAGGTCTATTGGTTACCTTCGCTGAGCCACTTCATCAATTTGTTCAATCGATCACCAAGGCAGCGGTTTATCGCCCTTACCGAATAACACATTAGTAGCTCAAAAATTTCAACTTCTAGTATTCATCGTCCATAATATTGTCCTGCAACGAATATGGTCTTCAGTTGTTAGGATATCAATGAACACGTTAGCGCGGTATATTGAGTTCCGAAGGCCCATTGGTTGTACCTTTTTGTATTATTTTCGAGAATTTACTTTGAATCTTAACTTAGTCCCTATAGATATAGTTATGGAGCCGTGTATAAACCACTCTAAATGCACATTTGAGCTTAGTCAAGTTTTGTAATGAATGTCTCACTGAAACATAGCCGCCTCCACGCTACTAAGAAAAAAATGTTGGATCTTATCAGACATATAACATGGTGTCATCTAGTTATTTGTATTGGCCGTTATACACGATATAGCTGGGGCCTGTAACACCTGGCTTAGGAATGAATTTGGTTTCATCACAGAAGGACAAAAAGGTGCGGACTTGAAGAGTTAGTGTAACTTATGGATTTGTCTTTTTAAATGATTCAAATATTTTGTAATTTGAGTTATTTGACTTGACAGGATATTTTTTTTATTTTTTCATTCTTTTCTATGTCGTACGATAATTTTTCATTGCTAGGATCTATTTTCGACAATCTTCTGCCAAGGCCACTGGGTGAGTAACCACTGGATACACGTGGCAGTGAAGAATGTGGATGTCAAGTGGTCAATCGCTTGTCATGGCAAAAAGTAGTGTTCTTTCACAATCGAAACCAAGCCTGCTGTGTTGAGCGTAAAAGTTATCGTAAACCAACACGTCGCCTTTCTGGAGCTGGAATCCAACCGTTCCTTGCCAAAGCACATCCCGGATGTGCTGTAACACTTCCGGTTTGATGACACTGCCGTCGCCATAGTAAGCCATTATAGGGTACATGTTCTCGGGAAGATTCTTGTCGGCATACATAGGATGATCGTAATAATACGATGCATGACCGGTGGTTGCCTGGTTAAACCACACTCTCTCTCCTACAAGAAAATGAAAATAATAATTCCATTTGAGTGAACACCCATGGTACACCTTATGTTAATTAAATCCCCAAGAAGACAAAATAAAAAAGATAGGGAAACTTTTACAAACGGATTCGAGAAGAGACATGTTTGTCATCGGACAAAAACACTGTAAAGCTTGAAATAGCAGTGACCGTATCAACATTGACGCCATTGTAATCTGTGCACTTGCATCTATAGAATGACATTCCCCTATCCAACACTTGCGATTGGATAGCTCACCGGGTCTTCTTCACAGTACCTGTGATTGGATGGTTGGCAAATGCTGGTCCATACCGCCAGTAGGAAAGATCATCATTGTCTAACCACTTATATTCACAATTGTGGTCCTTCATATACTGTTCTACTACGGCTTTGTCCTCGGTTCTGAACATCTAAAAAGAAACAGCAAAACAACTTTAGGACCCTCTGCCATCCATCGTATCTCTTTTAGGTCAGGAGGGTGGCCTATGAAGTCTGTGTTACCTCATAGAACCTCGAGGGATATATCTTTCTTTCACGAAATTTACTGTGTTATGTGTGTCGGTACTTTGTTCATGATTTGTGCTGTGTTGTGGTGTGTTGCATTTTGGTAGGTTTGCTGTATACAATAACTGGGTAATATGACTTTTGACCTGAGACATTTGGATAAGAGTATAATTGCTATTAATCCCCAAAATCTTTGGCTCTTATGGCTATGAGAATTCGATACTCACCCCCTGCCAGCTCATGAAAGCATCTTTACTGTTCTTGGAAAGCGAGTGGTAACAGTATTTCAATCCTAATTTGTCGAATTTTTGAACAACCTTCGGATCAAGGTTTCTTAAGGTATCTCTGACGTAGGTGATTCCACTTTCGCCACCTCTACCAGGTTTTGCAGGGACGTCGCAGTACAAGAATACCTAACAATAGGGAAATAGGACAAAGCCTATGGTAAGGTACCGACACCAGCTGAAGTAACTGACTGTGCATACTTCCTTTATAATGTCGATAACGGCATTCTGTCAAAGAAAGTCGTATCTTCAAATTGATGCGCCCTGTACAGGTAGTTTATATTGTCTTGACGTCAATGGCAATTATTTGCTTTAAAAAGTGGGACTACGAAAGTGCAATTTAATATACGAATTAATGTAAAAATTGACTTTGCAGTTCTGATGATAAGGTATATAAAATTTCTCATGTTATTCAGCATTAATCATCGCACAACTCAGGAGAGCCATTTTGCAGTATTGGTTGACTTGTTGTATTCTGGCTATATCGGGTCTCGACGTTGCCATCTTTTGTTCCTCAGTCAGGTAACAAAGCAAGTACACAGTGTCCCCAGATATATCTAAATGGCCTTTTGTGTCATACACGCGCTGAGGTGGTATGGATGTATGTTGTTATCGGCTGCGCCTCAAGAAAACCCCCACAGTTGTTCAAGTCTGATATTTGCGGTATTTGTATCATTAATTCATTAATAAATGATTAAGTTAAGTACGGAACCAAACGAGGAGCAAGTTCACACATTGGGCCGGGTTAAGATTGCTGCTGGGAGTTTACGGGATCGGGGAAGACGTTGTAGCGAAGCTTGGAGCTCTGGTATCTTCAGTGCAACAGAGAGCCGTGCCATGTAGAATCGCCTGTTTTAGTTGGAAGGAAGGGCATTCATGTTTGACATAATAAAGTACATCTCGGCATAGCAGCGAAAGGGTAGCCTAAGACCTCTGCTCGGTGAGGATACATTAACAAACACGTCTGGAGGGGGATTTAAGAGGGGACTTGAAGTCTACAACATGCTAGGGGATCTGAAAAACATTGACATTGCAAAGGGGGGGGGGGACTTGAAAATTTATTGAAGTTCAAATTTCTCTTTTTCAAATACCTTCTGGCACTTTCATTTCCTGCCCATTTCCTGCCATTTCCATTTTCGGCACCCCCTTCAGGCGCAAGTTGATGCCAGCAGCCACCTCGAGGCGAAAGATTTAGGTTGTGCGATTTCTACTTCCATTCCCCTCTGTTGCGCAAAACTGTCCTCTATAAATTTCAACTTATATAACCTTTCAAAAACAATTTTGGAGGTAACATATTTGACAACATTCTCCCATTGACAATACATAGGGTCTAGGTCAGTGCCAAACATTAATGTCGCCATATGAACATTTTTATTTTTTGAGGACTTTGACGGAATACAAACTATTTAGAAGAGTGCATGGTGTTATCTTTAACAACTGGAAGCTTCAGGTCAAACGACCTTTGAATAATAATTTGGGAGATGATAACCTATGAGTTATTCGTAGTTTCCTCACGGACATGGTGAATCAACATTTTCAGTGAAATTGCAAATCCAATTTCATGCACACAAATGCACTTGTAACTACCTTAGTCTAATCAAGTACATTAATATTAATTACCAAACGTCCATAAATACAGTTTTAGCTAGTTTTGTATTGTAAAAAAATATTCATAGTTTCCTCGTAGACTACAATGTATTGTGGATCAACATTTTCGGCAAAATTTCAAATCAACTTTCTTCTACACATATGCACATGTAACCACCCTCTTCTAATCAAATACAATTACGTCAGTTATTGAAGGTCCATATATGCACAAATATTACAAGGTTTATATTGGGAAAAATTATAGTGGATCAACATTTCTGGTGAAATTCCAAAATTAAATTTCTTGTTAACACACCATACTAATCAAGTACATTAATATAAGTTATCAAACAACTATAGATGAACAGATATTGCTAGTTTTTACACTAAAACAATTGTTCATAGTTTTCTCATAGACTACAATGTATAGTGAATCAACATTATCGATGAAATTCAAATATCGCATACATATAAATGTAGAGATATAGCTTGAATTTATGGGGAAAATGTTAATAGTATGCCCAATAGACTCCAATGTATCAGTTCTTTGAAATCGTAAATTGGCCAATTACGTAACCGTATCGCGTCAAATTAGTTTGCCGACACTGCCAATACGGGTTACGCAATTTGCAAATTTACGATTACTGAAATATTTGCATAATGAAGGCTAATGAACTCTTCATTATAAAGCTTTTTGTATCGAGCTGAAAGAAGGACCACAGTCCCCAGTCCCTCTATGATTTTGCCTGCAACAGTCCATGACACCTGCGAACATTGCGTCGGCATTTTGTTTTTCGATCGTGATCATAATCCAACCATAATGTGTCGTCCCTTTCAAGCTTTATCTACAGGGGCAACGTTACCCATTTAATGAAAAAATAAATTGTTTAGTGTTTCTGAAGGGAACAAGTTGTAATGTTTTGTGATATTCTGAAAATAACAACCCACAAAGTAACGTCATTTTTTTGAACGATCACATTGCGGCTGTCATAGGATCGTGGGGTAGCGACATTGATATAACGGCCAGTTGAACATTGTCGGTATCCTTTGTTTAAGGTGTGAATCGTGTGTTTGTTCGTATCACGGAGTGTCACAAAAGACCGGCGGATAGAGGGACTGTGGAAGGACCAAGAACGTTATTGCAAGGTCAAATACTGAATGACAGTATCAAGACACTTTCAATGAGATAACTGAAAATAATGAGTTCCAGCCAACCAGTTTGCTAAAAGCTATTGAGACGTTGACATTAGCGAAGGCCACGGCCACTGTGGGGGACTTTGTCCAGTCAAAATGATCATACGACTCAAATATTTGCATAGTGAAGGTTAATGAACTCTTCATTATAATAGCTTTTTGTATCGACCTAAAAGAACTGCCAGGCATGCTATTACAAGGTCCAATGCTGAACACTGGTTATAAACACTTTCATTGAGATGATTGTACTATTTATGACCCCGAATAGAACAAATGTTATACCATACCAAGTAGCTCTTCAAGATGTTATTCAGAAAAATAAAGGTATTGAGACATGATAAACTTGTTTTTTTTTGCGTCATGAACAATACCCGTCATTTATTTGAAATTCTCACCTTTAAAGGACCGTGGTCAGTGTATGCCATTTCATTGTGTGGTTCAATCGAGTATATGGGAGGGTCAATGTCAGTTGCAGACGTAACTTGGTCAGCTTTCTCAGTACGCTCCCCTGCTCCCCCCTGGTACGTCATGCTCGTGTATCCTAGGTTTTTGAAAAGACGAGAGAACTCGTCAGCATTTTCCACTGGCAGTCCCCTGAAGAGAATGGTGCCGTAGACGTGAAGTTTTTCATCAATGATTTCTCGACATCTGGACGACCACTCCTCGATCTTCACTTTCTCTTCGATGACTTCATAAACGGCTGGCATATTTTCCCTTGGACTGGCAAGGTGTTCGGGTAGATTGTTTCCTGGGAACGTCGAACCGGGCAACCATTTTCGGCCTGCTATGCGAGCGCTAGTCTGGGCCGGTATATCCAATCGAGTTCGTATGCTGAAACCGTTAACGCAGGGCTGGGTCCCAACAGACCTCCGTGCAGTTTGATTCACGTGCATCAACGGCAAAAATCGGCAAAGCCTCCTCAGTGTGACGAACTTACATGATAGCATACTTGCTTGGTTTTGCGATGACGTTCGGCAAAAGAGAATTTCCGCGACCCTTTCCAACGCCAGAAATTTTTACTATGAGGTACGAGTTTCAGATGAACTTCGAAACAATGATGTGGAATCCAACGATGCAAAAAAGGTCATCTGAATTAAAATAATCGTAACAATTATGTGGAATGTCAAACAATGCAGAAAGAAGTCATCTGAATTACAATCATTGGTTCACAGGAAAAGATAAAAATACTGACCAATCACAAACCTCTTTTTTAAATCACCGTAACACTGATGTATGCATTTTCCAGAACAGGTTTTCCTCCCGCCCTTTTTTTAGAGTGAGCAAAAGGGGCTGACACTGTGATCGAAAATGTTTGTCCGTTCGACTGTTTTCCTCCTTGCGTCATAACTACAACACACCAAAATGCACTTGATCGATTCTCAGCAAATTCAAGAAATTGTACAATCACAAACTGATGACGTCGCAAACATCAAAGTATCGTCCATAATTTTGTCCTGCAACCAATATAGTCTTCAGTTGTCGGGAAACCAGAACATTGAGTTTCGAAGGTCCATTGGTTTTACCTTTTTGTATTATTTTCGTGAATTTACTTTGAATCTTAACTTAGTCCCTATAGACATAGTTATTGATATAGCTAAGTATAAAGCACTCTAATTGCATATTTAAGCTTAGTCAAGATTTGTAATGAATGTCTCACTGAAACATAGCCGCGTCCACGCCATTAAGAATAAAATGATGGTATGGTGCACATATATACTAGGATCTTAACAGACATATAACATGGTGTCATCTAGTTATTTGTACTGGCCTTTATACACGAAATAGCCAGGGCCAATTAACAACTGGCTTAGGAATGAATTCGGTTTCATCACAGAAGGACATTGCATTTGTCTTCTTCAATGATTCAAATATTTTGTAATTTGAGCTATTTGACTTGAAACAATAGTTTTGATTTTTTGACTTTTTTCTTTGTTGTAAGATAATTTTTCATGGCTTGGATTTATTTTCGACAAACTTGTGCCAAGGCCACTAGGTGGATAACCACTGGATACATGTGGCAGTGAAGTACTAGTATGTTGATGTTAAGTAGTCAATCGCTTGTCATGGCAACGAGTAGTATTCTTATCGTAGCTATGTCGGCTGTTTTATGAGAGCGACAGTTTTGATTAAAGATATTTTGATATAAAAAACACTAATTCACATGCAATTATATAACAAACCACGGTCCCTCTTTATACCCAAACCTTTGGAAGTGGTAACACTCGTATTTGCATATGAACGGAATTAAAAAAGGTCGACCTTTCTGAGCGCTTGAAACTAAAACAAAGGGTGAAACGCCGGTCAACATAATCACCGTCCCTCCGGTGACATAATAGTGATATCACTACCCGTCGCTGTCCGGCCCATTAATGCCCATTAGGAAATTAGCCTCCCAACCGCTATATTCAATACGTAGCTCAGTACCACAGATAACCATTCCTTAAAAAACCTATAAATTAATAGTCCCGGTCTCTAAAATGTTGATTTTCGAACGAGCAGTAATGCTGAGCGTGTGATATGTCACACTGCTCAGCGATGTGCCGTCACTCAAACGTATTAAACTTGCCCCTCATTATGAGTTACTTGAACCAGTCTACATCTCAATACCAAAGACCACTGCTAATTATGGAAATCAGCAAAATAACGGCCCAAGATCCCACAAAAATTTATTTCGAACCAATGGCAATGGCAATAAGCCTGTTGCTTTTGCTTCAAGGTTAACTTTGTATTATCAGGGGAACAGGGACAAATTTATCTCGTCTGCCATGCGTCTGTACGGTCTTCACCATGTCACACGACTGTGTTTCAATGCTTTGGGCTATTAGGTACGGGCGGTGCACTGTAATGTCACATATGATCTCCACACACGTGCTTCAGTGAAAAGGGCATGGGGAAAATACTTTCTCCAATCCGGCGCACATGGTGAGGAATTTTCTTTGCGAGGCAAAAATACCAAACGTATTGAATATTTTGCGCCACCGCACAAAAGGAAAAACTCACGAAAAATCTCCTGTTCAGAGAATGGCTGA
>LD362110.1:130330-149998 GCA_001465055.1 Ptychodera flava
ATGTGTTGAAATTTCAATATTTGTCTTTTTGGGCAATTTATGCCATTCATGGTCAAAAAATCTGTATTCTCTGAAAGGGCTTGTCCAATTTCTTTGAAATTTGCTAAACAAAAACGATTAACCATGCAGATTTATTCAGTATTTGCTATCGAGAAACTTTCAAAGTTCAACCCTTTTATGTGTTTTTGTGTTGGGATATGTTGGATAGATGGCATTCTACGTAGTGTATTGTTGAATGTAAAAACATGTGTTGCTGTTGTTATTTGAGGCTGTTTTTTGAGAAAAAAGAATTGAAAATGCCTTTTTAAAAGCAAAATAATACATAATGACTTGATATGTTGTTTTATCATTATTGACGTGTTTCTACTTGTTCACCCATTGTTCCATTCATCATTGTAATAAAATGCTGTGAAAAAAATGAAACTGATGTGGCCTGCATCTGTTTACCTTGATCTTAAAAGGCAAATACAACTTTCTGTCTTGACAACCATACCATAGTTTCAATGTTTTACCTAGTGTACCTGCTTGGTTTGTACGCAGGAAACAAGTAGAAAACAGACTCTATAACTTCATAATTTTCAAGTGATCAGAATACAAAAGTCCTGAAAAGATAAGATAATCACAACTTCCAGTATAAGGGATACAGTCACTCTAAATGTATAAATTAAAATTAAAAATGTGCCGGGAGGATGTATTGAAAATACAGAAAGTTGCTTACTGTCGGTAAAATCTAAAAAAAATTCAAAATTTTAAAGACTTTTGCAGATTTTTTTTTTACGCCTTTGTCTTCTTGTTTATTTTTTTTTTATTTTGCAAATTAGTTTGAAGATTTTTTTTTTCCTAACTTTCTGCTCTGAAAATTTTTTTTTTCTGTTTTTGACCACCCCCCCTCCCAAGATCTAATGGTCCGTCCCTAAGCTATTCACGTCGAACGTTGATGAACACGTTGGAGTACGTACATTTTAGCATGAGGTGTTTTTCACCATACCTGGCGCGTTCGAATTACAGATTTCACCGATTCCAGCGGTGTGTCGCTTGGCGCCGGATGCGGACAGTGTCATCGACCATCTTCCCCCTCTACTGTCTATACCTCGACCCACAAAATTACAAGTCAATATACTGGTATGTAAAAAAACACGACGTACATCGTTCGAATCTCTCAAATTCTTAGAACTAATGTTTTATTAAATTTGGAAACATCGGTGTCGAAATAATATAAAGTGAGTATTTTCTGAAGATTGAACCGTGATCCCGACGTAATCAACCAGCCAACGTAAAACTTTTATAAGGCCAAGATGGCGGTCGGAAGTCAGAAAACAAGTCCTGATTATCAGTTATTACATTATTTGCCAATTAGTGTTGCGAGACTTCGTTTGCATTAGAACCAAAAAAAGTACAAAAATCAGATGTATTTCGAAAACTCGGACAGGAAATCTCGCAAATTTCTCAGACGTAATGAACTTTGATCGATATGCAGCGGAACTGCATCGCGTCGGTTATCAATACGATGGAAACTATACACGGATACCGTACCGCTTCACACCTCTGTGCCGGGGAATTGAACATTTCTTGATTTGTCATTCTGAGTTTAGCATCATTAGTTTGGCAATGACAACGCGTTTATCTGACTCCGAATCTGTCGGAAGTATTGGGATATGCTTGACCGGACACACGCTTGGCATGATGAGCGCTTCTTGGCCCGAAAACAGGATAGTGCAAAATTCTCACTGACAGCGGTGAGAATAACAAGAGATTAAGAGTCACTACTTGCGAGAAAGCGTCACTTTCTCGCTCAAATCTCGCAATTTCCTCTATAGTGTCTTCGGTAAAACTTTGAGAGGTTTACAGGGCATTTGACTGTCATAGCAAAGTGAAAACTGACGTACTTAAAAAATAACCATGATGAAGCAAAATGGGTAGCAAATCGAAGAAAATTGCCGCTACAACAAGGTATATACTCCACAAAAGTGAAGTGGCGCTATCGCACATACGGATTATAGTTTTTATTCAAATGCCAATCACCGCCAAGAAAACGTACAACGCCACGTAAAGTAAATGGCCGTCATCACTATACAAGTTCATAAATATCTTGAAAAATCAATTGGCAAACATCACGATACATGTCTATCATTGTAGCTTAAATGAGTGTGATCGTGATGTCATTGTCATCGACGCATTCCCACAGACAGCATCCTAACAGCGTGTCTGCTACACATATGGATGATCCAAGAAAACAGAGATTAAAGGGGCCCTTGGCTTACGAGTAATTCCTTTCTTGTGCAGATTTTAATAATATTGATCATATTCCAATTTCAAAATTCATCTATTTGCGTTGTCGCTTCATTGTGCAGTTAAACATACGTTACATGAATGTCTGCCCAGGAAAGAAAAGATTAGACAGACACCGGGTTCTTTTCGCAGATAGAACAGAATTTTAATCTTGCATGTTAAGACCAGCATGCAAATCTCACACTTTTTAGTCTGAAGATAAAAAGTTTACTTAGTCCATGTAATAGCCGATATGTTTCGCAGCAAATAGATATCTTTAGGTAAACCAGAAGGACACAGTTTATTTGTAGCTGTACAGTATGAACAAAGTTAGAAACTTAGTTTCGAAATAAAATGCACCCGTTGAAAGGAAGTGTGTAAATAGTTTTCGGTTTACACAGTGTTTCCCGCCGTTGATGCTGACTTTGAGCAGCAAAAGTGAAGTATTTCTCGAAATCTCATGTTAGTAAAAAAATGCCAAAAAAAACCCTGACCTGCCGCATTATATTACACCTGAAGAGAGTTACAATGCTAAGGATAGAATCAAAGCGAGATTAAAATTTGAAATTTGTCCGCGGTTAACTCAATGGGAATAAATAAAGTTTGCAGTTTTAAAAAGAAAATATGGCGATGAAAGCTTCATCTACTCCAAAAGCTGCAAAATGAGTGCACAAAAGCGGAAGGCCTGGAAAGTATCGTGCAAATTTGAGAGTTCGAATATCTGTCCCCGAGGCATATTCTCCCTTGATTTAAAAACAGAGATACAGAAGATCAACGACTCACCATATGCTGATATCACAACTATCTTGAGAAGAAACTGCCGTATCTTCGCACTGCAGGTCTGTCTATATTTACTTTGCTTCGAGAGAGAGTCTCGCATTTATCATATTTTGGAACAATAGAAGCAATAGGCAAGTCCATCAGGTAAAGGCGTACAATCGACACGGTCAAAGTTTTGAAAACAAGCCTTGTTTTACGCTCTGAAACATTCAAAGTCGCTCACTTTCGTCTTGTTTTAACAATGAATTGATTGACCCTTTGAAAATATCAATAATAGAAAGTGGCAAGGCAACACAATGGATTGAGACAAAGGACGAAAATGATTAAAAAGCATGTACACAAAAACTAAGGTTGTACAAGAGACTCCACAAGTAAAAGCCAAGAATCTATAAGGAAAGATAAATAACAGCTTTTCTATTGTAAAAGCAATATTAATCTGTCAATGATGGCAGAAGTCGTGTCGAAAAGAAAAATGATCTTCGTAAACCGAAGGACGCACTGCAACAAATCTTACTAAGAGCCTTTCATCCAATTTTTAAAAAAATTAATCGTGCGTAATTTTATGCTGAATTGAACACACGTTCCCAAAGTCTGCTCGATGATTGGAACGACACGCTTGAAACAAGTCTGTTGTCATTTGAAAACGAAACGCTTTCCGCCGAGCTCCAGGTCCATGCACGGCCCTTCATAAACCAATGAAACGTGAAATATGTCGTGCAAGGTTACCGGATGCTTCTTTCAAGAGATTCTATCTCAATCACTGGCGGGTTTTTACGAATAGGTGTGAAAACCTTCGATGGCCTATCATTGTGGTTTCTGTCAAGTGTAATATATCAAGGTAAACGACTCGCTGGTTGGAACACAGCGACATCACACCAGAAAAATAACCGATAAATTAATTTAAAAAGAATATTCTCTCCTATCACGAACTGTTTTGAAAATCAATTTTCTAGTTGTTTTGATATAATATATAACGTAAAGAGCACACATGATGTCTACACGTGATAGTTTAGCAAAAATGGTGAAAAGCTAATCGCGATATGTAGGTTTAATTTATGGCTTGCAGAGTTGTATTGATGTTCACAATTTGATGAATCTTTAATTTCGTGAAAGCAATGAGTTTCTGGTAAGCGCGACCTCTCGGGGATAATACGGACAATATAGCCCTTATATTCAGGTAATAATTGTTCACTATGCACTGGTACTTTGTCATAACATACACGGAGAGTGCTTATTGTTCGAGCGGAGTGTGATCGTGTATCGTACGTGATATGATTCTTTAAATTCACACATCGAAGTAAAATGCCCAGTCAAGCGTCAGTACTCTGAAAACGAACACACATTTTTGTGTCATTTTGTCGTAGCAAAACTTTCCTGTATGCTCTAGAGTAAAGCTTTCTAGCTGCTGTACTGCACTAAGTGTGATATTATTGGTAACCTGGTATTCAATGTAAAATGTAGATTGTTCAGACATTTTGTTTTTAATCAACGAAACTGGCGCTGTGTACTGGCAGCTGTATCTTCTAATCATTTTTCCAGCTGGTTTTGTGTTTAATGTCAACTACACTTAACTGTTCTACTCGATAAAGCGTGTTGAAACACCTTCCGTTAGCTTTGCAACGAAACGTTTATCCATGTGAAATGCAGCGTTACTGTTCACATATGAATTATAGTCCGGACCATAATTGACTTTCAACGATCACAATGCAGACCTGCGCAGGCTGAGTTAACAACAAAAACACTGTGTGTCTCAAATCCTCATAAATTAAAGCTTCTGGACATTCAATGCTTAATGAAGCATTTCACTTTGTCTTCTTACACCTAACCTGAAGAACATCTAGCAGCATGTCTATAAGGTTTAAGTCGCTGTTTACCTGAAGGTGCATCTAAGATAGAATGCGTCGCGGGGTCAAATATCCGGACTGGATATTTCGAAATACTTTTCTGGTCTACCTTGTGGGGAGGGGGTCTTTGTTTGAAGGTTGAGTAACTGAGGTTTTCGCCGGCTTAATTTTGTGAACTCTAAAACTTAGTTTTTTGTCGATAGAGGTAACGTCACGGTAGGGATGGCGGCCATCTTGAATTTCAAATTTCGGAAATACATGTTAGGTCATTTATTTCTATTGTTCCAAAATTTGTATGGTGAAAATTTGCATGGTGACCGCTGATTTTACTGTTGATTTGTCAAGAGAAGGGTTGAAAGTTTCTTTGCGAAAATTTTAAGCAAAAGTTGAAGTCTTTCAGTTCCGATGTGCGTATCACCTTAATGGTAAATGAATGTCAACATACCCCAAAACTACAGTATAACATGGATCAGTGTCTGACAACAGTTTTGCATGACTCCCCTGTTTTGCACAAAATGCCTCATAGTGTGCGCCATTCGTTACAATACCATCTTTTTTCATCATTATCTTTGAAATTGACCATTTTTATTATGAAATTGACCATTTTTAAGAATCGTGGCAAAAAAAAGGACTCTTTCTAGCTCTTTATTATATTACATCACTTTCACTATAGACGAAGACAGATAATTCTTTGATTATGCTTACTTTTGGTAAGCGTCTTGACTGTCAAATTGACTGTAGGTTAGACTTTGTTGGGGTTGATTTTGAAAAATTCACTGCTCAATCCGACGACAGCAATTGACAATAGTAGATATTTCTTCAATTTAGGGTGGAGAATCCTCTAAATTGAGGTATCAATGACGCCTACAAAGATGGTCAGGAAGTATATTTACTCCTTGATATAAAGCTACCGTCAATTTTAACGCACACGATACTTTTGGTATCCACTGCACGTTTTGACAAGTTGCAGTGGGCGTAGTCACAGTGATTTAATTTAGTACACTAGGGCACTTGAAAAAAAAAACCTTCCCTTTACAACAACACGTTTACGGTTAGATACTGAGTGAAATGTTTTTGCATTTCTCAGATATCGGGAGCACAGATGCAATGTAATTGTGGTCCTTAACCATCGGCCTTGCTTAGATAACATATCAACCTTAGTCTTCAATACACCAGGGCTGTTCGAAACAACATGACTCGTAGAATTCAGAATTAATGCATACTTTATTCATATTCAAATTGTTAAAGTCTTTTATGAAGTGAAACGCTTTAAAGTGTTTTCACAAATGAAGACTTTAATGTACACATAATACTTATCATAAGTTGTTCGAAAAATTTAAACCAGTTGAACGATAACAAATTCTGAATCTGGCTGATAGCTAGTTCTGCGGACGCGTCGTCAGTGTCCGGCAAGATGTAAGAATAATCTGACGGAGTCAACTTTGTAAACTTGTCCTGTAAAGAGCGTTTTCACAGTCATTCCTATTATGATCTTTTATCAACACAGATAAAATTACACAAGATGCCATTTTCAATATCCTAACTGAAGCGTCACACCTTTATGTATACATAAAGTAACTTTATTCACTGTAGGTATGGTGACAGTCATCTTATTTATGACCTCGAAATTAGTTCGAAGTTTCCGCGTCGAACGAATTTATTCACACGACTTACCGATCACCTTAACTTTTTACCTTTTAATATATTTGAGCATTTTTGTAAACAGTCTGGACAAATATTAAAAATAATTCAGTGGGATTATTTTACTAAACACATATGATATCTTATTCAGATATTTTGTTGCCTAAAATAATACTGAATAAAGTTTTGTAGACGTTGTTATTACTGTGTAAAATATGTATCGCTTGAACTAGTGTACGATTGAATCAAAGAAATGCGTTGTCTAGCAAATGTGAACTCATTAAAATATTTAAATCAACCTTCTGATGCAAGGAATATCATTATCTATACAATAATTCTGAGTAAATCCAATTGAACTTTTTGTAAGAGAACAGAAACATAACGTATGATCCTGCTGAACTCTTCCTAATGTCATACAGCAGAGATCACTGACCACAGAAAATCACGGATTAATTTTTAGGCTATAGTTAATGGGAGGCAGTCGTCGAAACTGCGCGTTTGCGACTTTCTAGTTTACAAACAATGTATTCCATGTATGATATCTAGATGCATTAAGTTACGAAATTCACTTTTAATAAACATGATTTGACTTTCATCACCCGCCAACGTACCCTAGATACAAAGTTTACATCAGTCGTAGAGGTCGTTGACAACCTTTGAGTAGAGTTCCGAGGACTGCCTCTCTTTAATTCCGTTCGTCGCAGTACGGCACAAAGTGGAGCAACAGTACAGCTCAGTACAATATACAATGCGCAGTACGTGACAAAACGCAATTGCAACACAACAGAGGGTCGCGCAACGTAATATAACACAGCACACCATCCAACAACACTGTACGTCACAAGACTGGTGGCTAAACATAGTCTGCAGCACAGGACAGTGTGGTGCAGAGCAATGGAGCTCATCGCGAGACAGCAAAATACCACATAGTAAGACACAATTCATATCCGCAGAACATGTCACGATGCAACACAGCACAATAATGACTTCAGTTTCGTCAATAAGACTTTAATACATCGACATGAGAAAATTCTAAAATATCTAGCTTTGATCATACGTCTACCGTGGGCACTCTTCATATATATCCCGCACTCTTTATACAATTTTGGGCTATTGAACATCCGACCTACCTACTACAAAAATGGTACAACCCAACTTGAGAATATAACAACGTACACGATAGTGTTGAAAGCAATTAAAGATTTGTCTGACAATCGCTTGAATATGATACACACATTCTTGTTTGTTTGTTTTTAATGTGTTTTTACGAACGTTAAAAATTTTGAAACCTTTAAATTCAACACCGGACAGTCTTGTTTCAGAGTTACGGCTACAGCAATAGAAATGGTGGGAGTAGTAGCGGATCTGAAACTTGCCTGTTACTCTGACACATTTGCCTGTTACTACATATCTGACACAATTGCACACGTAACATTGTCGATCAGTGCCTGAATTCAACATTCATGTGCTGCAATTGGCTTGCCGATTTCTTGCAGTTTTCCTCCGTATCTTGCAAAACGTCTATCTTTGGAACATAGGCAGTACTTTTACATCAAAGCTAACTACTAAAATTATTTCATCCTAAAATGTTTAGTACGAAAGTACTATACGCTCCCTTAGCGCTCATCGATAATTCAACATTTCTGTCGCTGGTTTTGTCGTGACAAATTCATATTAGAATATTCGCCTTAACAGCTTATTTGACATCACAATATCGACTTTCAACAGTATGCCGATGACAATTAACTCTGCCAGTATTTCTCCCAGTCTGACAACTTGTCCACTGTACCACCAGATAAAATGAGCAAATTACGAGATTTAAAACCTGCAGACACAAAACAAACTCCAACTCAATGAGGGTAAAACCGAAATGTTTGTAATACGATCTCACTTGAACTATCACCTCTTCCTATTGGCCATATGAGAATTGGACCTTGTTCTGTTGAAATTGTCAACTCTGCAAGGATCATCGGCGTGACATTTGATGAAAACAACACTCTACGTAAACACATCAACATGACATCCCGATCAATTCACTACCAACTCCGTCAAATAAGCCATATTCGCCAGTACCTAACCAAGGAAATCTGTCAGATGTTGGTTCATGTTAAGATCACATCTAAAGCCTCTAGATTAATGGAATTCACTCGTTTGTGGTTTATAATCAGCTTCCATTCTTCCACTTCCAGAATTCTGCAGCCAGATTTGTCTTCCCCCCGGAAGTCAGACCATATCTCTCCCATTATCAAGGAATTACACTGGTTACCTGTAAACAAAAGAATCCAGTATAAAATCCTCATCACCATCTAAAGCTCTGAGCACCAATGCTCCTGCCTGCACATCGGACCTGATCCATCTCAAAGATTCGCTAAGAGTTCTAATGGCAAATTTCTGCTTCTCGTACCACGGAGTAACCGCCAAATCTGTGGTGATCGTGCTTTCTAACGCACTGCCCCTCACCTGGAACAATGTCCCATTGGAAGTGTGCCAGTCACCCGTCCTGGTGCATTTAAGAAGAACATGAAAACTTTTGTGTTTAATAAAGCATACTGAACAACTGCCCCCTCACCTGGAACAATGTCCCATTGGAAGTGTGCCAGTCACCCGTCCTGGTGCATTTAAGAAGAACATGAAAACTTTTGTGTTTAATAAAGCATACTCAACAACTAAGTCTGTAAAGCGCCATTGAACACCACTAGATTTAAGAGTTTGGCGTTATAGAAATCGATTTCAATGATTTATTGATTGACTGATTGATTGATTGATTGATTGATTGATTGATTGATTGATTGATTGATTGATTGATTGATTGATTGATTGATTGATTGATTGATTGATTGATTGATTGATTGATTATTTGATCACGTCGGATTTCCTCATCGGACACTTTGCCTGGTAGCAGCGGCAGTTTTACATGCACGGTATATTTTATCGGTGGCAAAGACCATGAAAAGTAAGACTCCTTGCAAGGAATTGACAATGTTTGAGACGAAGGTGAGAAGCTCCGCCTGCAAAAATGCAGCGATCAACGTCAAACTCCATGTTAGACCCATTAGCAGAAACGTCTTGACGCAGACGAGAAAATATTGGCGCCATGCACCCATTTTCTTGGCGCCACTTTTGTCTGTTGTCGACCGAATAACGTACCACAGTGTGAGCACAAAACAACCTGCATTGACGAAAAACAGTATCGCTACAGGGAGGACAAAAAACAAAAGTAAGGCTAATTTATTACGAATCCAGCAAATCTCGTTTTCACCGTAACCAACATCAAAGTCCGCAAATGTCGTGAAATTCATGAAAAGTGCGACAGACACGATAAGAAGAGGCATTGCCCAGCCACATATGCAGTAGTAGATAAGAAATCGGCTACTTTGTCTCACGTGACAAAATTTGTAAACCGAATAAAAGGTTCGACAGATATCGAAACTTATCATTGCCGTCCAGAAAAAACTGGCCAACCAGCTGTAGTGTAGAACGACTGCGATGTAAGTACACAAACTTGGGAGTTCATTCAACCCCATGCTTGTTACTAAAGACATTTGAGCAAACAACAGAGAAACAATGAAGTTGATCAACAGTTTTTCCGGTAAAGTTTTCATTGATTTACTCACAAAAAAGACCAGTAAGCCGGCAACTAAACACACGATGGAGAGAGAAGAGCAAAAAAATGTCACCCACGATTGGCTTCTATGCCTCACGTGACTGAAGAAATCCCTGGCAAACAAATAAGTGCGATAGATGAATTTCTCAAGAGAGCATAAATTCTCGTCGTGAAGGTCAATGCGTTTACGGAAAAAGTGAGAACGTCTTCATGTATTTGAAAATCTTTCTTGCGTAACATCACAGTATCTGATGATGTAGGACAACTGAGATTGAACTCCTCTGGTGAACTTGGAGACGTGTCATTGAGGCGGGCGACAGAGGCGCCAGCTGAAGTCTCGTTGAGTATCACGTGACGAACGTGAACACCCAATCGACGCCTCTGAGAAACTCTTGAACACGTCTGTGCTGCAAGATCAAAAACTTCACCTTCAGAACAATTAAATTTGTGGGTAAAGGAAGCTTTATGTTGATGGAGTTTGGCTGATAGTTGGATTTGGCCTCCAGTGTTTATATCAAACATAAGATTCAATGTAAATATGTACCTATTTTTCGTACTGTAAGTTGTAAAACCACATTCATTTCTTTCTGTAGCATTATTGCATACAGCACAATAAATATTCTTGTAGTAATGTTCTCTGTCATTAGCTTTATGTTCAATAATGGAAAAATAGGACTGGCACATAGAATGTAAATCTTCCATTTCGTTAGTGATTTCCGAGTGCGCTCCAGTGCAGTTGTCAATGTACGGGAGACACACCCTCAGTTGTCTATCAAATTTTTCTTCCATGCTGAAAAAGACCTTCGACGCGTTTGTGTTGCCGAGGAAACCATGATTGGCGGCAGAAACAAAATCTTCAAGTTTTTTCAGATCATGAAAGATTTGTACCGGTGAAGAGAAGACAAGATGGGCATGAACATTCCATTGCACTATTTCTGACTGATTTACACCATTGCACAATGCGCAGTGTATGTTGCGGTAGATTTCTGATCCAGCGGGCCACGTGACTGGAATACTTTGAATCGATAAGCCTGCAAGATATAAAAGTAAAGAAATAAGTACAGTAAAAAGAACAGGGTAATCAAGAAATTACAGCACCGCAAGAAATCATCTGCTTTTTAATTGGTAGGTACATGAACCAGTCAGCTCCCACCAGCGCGCCCTCTAACCGCTATATTGAAGATGATTAATCCTGCAGTGTACCTGTAGCTTATAATGTTGTCGGAGCTGGTATGCATAGGGACAACGTCAACAGAGCAGATGTTTTCTGCTGTATCATGACCGCAACATCAGATATATTTGAGGGTTTTACATAGATTGAATTTGGTTCGAGATTTCCGATGTACATTTTATAACTTATCAGTAAATTATTCTACTTCCTGAGAGCTCGAATGAAAACTGATTTGTCACGAACGGACGAGTTGTATGATGAATTCATGGTCATATTGAAAGAGACTGCGTGATTTCCCCAGGGCGCATTCTAGAACAGATGGAACGTATACAGTGCAGGGGATAATACGATGTATTTTGTGAATAGTTTGCTATCATCGTGGCTGACAAGACACGATGATATAAATTAACCCTTTGAGCACCTCTACAAAGTCAATTTTTGTCACCTTTACTAAATATACACCAGTCAATTTTTTTCAGATTTTTGCCAAAATTTTGATAAACAACTGAAGCCGATGAAATGCGATGTCCATTTTGTTCAAAATTATTTTTAAAATTACAGGAAAATTCATCAAAATGGTAAAATGTTGCACTAAAACGGCACTCAAACGGTTAATACCATTCATCAGTGTTAATACCATTCATCAGACCAAACTAGGATTCATGAAGTTCATTCAGTGATAACTTTAATTATATGAAAAGTTGCTGATTTCATGCCACTGCACAAATTAAGGCAAAACATAAAAAGGCAAATGCAATGAATAACGAATTTTCAGCTTTCATGTCCCATTATACAGTATACATGGTCTACAGACTACACCTATTTGTCAAAATGTGCAAAGAATAAACATTTATGAGAACAAATGTCCGATGCTTTCTTACTTATATGTATATGATCAATCATATCATATTTTACTCCGCTTAAACCTTTGCTGTGGCTATTAATGAACACTTAAATTTTCTTTTGAAGAACTGTGATATGTTAGTTCAGTTTTGGTGTCGCTAAAATACACACACAGAGTTTTGAAATACAACTACAGGTATCCACTCTAAAAACGTGTTAGGAAGTAACTATAAGCCGCTGCATTGTTTTGAACAACTTTACGACGATAATTAAGAAACAGTGAAATACCTTTACCTTCTCTATTTTTGGAGAGCAAAAATCAGAACCACTCTATTTCTTCATTTGCACAAATAATTCTATTGTCAGCATCGTAAAGACCAGCGAGCATTGCTCACTGACACTGGATTAAACACGACATATCTTGTTCATCTCTTTGTGTAATCAATTGTTTTATGAATCAGTTAAGTTACAGCTGATGTGTCAAGTCGGACCAGGCCAAGATGCAACTTGACAAGCGCCTTCAACGATAGAGTACGTGATCCCTAGAACTACAATTCTGAGGACATGTACTCACCTAACGGTACCTCTGTTTCACACTTGGCCCGGGTAACACTGTCTTGCCACGACTGCGGGCATTTACCAACCATAAGGACGTTTGTCGTTGAATTCACGTCAATCTTCACGCATGTGTAGACGTCACTATCGAACATTTCCGGCAAGTTAAAGTCATTTCCGAGGGACTGGTTATGACAGACGTCCAGGTAGTCGAAGCAACAGTCGCCATAACGCAGGCATTCCTGATCGCAGTTACAGCTCCATCTTCGATTACGCATCGTCGTCTGACTTTCACTATAAGTCAACACCCTATTACAAAACTCATCGCCGGTGAGGAGTGAACACGAGTCTAAACGAGTTGAATTGCCCTCGTCCATACACGGGTCGCTTCCTTCTACTGTCATCTGACTTAATAGAATTATAAATGATATTGCCATAAAAGCCATTGTTCTATTGAAAAAAAAGAAAACATCGAAAAGTTTATTAGCCAGACTAAAGCAAAGTCCATTCAACTTGGAACGATAATTGAAAAGATACGACAGAATTCATTAGTTTGGACTATAGCGTCATCGAAACTTACAACTAATAGCTTGCTTTCACAGGATAAACTATTTTTGAGCAACATTGTCATTATTATTTTTATTTATTATTATTATTATTAGACTTTATTTAAAGAGGGTAATCTGAGTTGCAAATCAAATTGTAATTTACACCAGAGCTGTCTGAGAGCTCGGAAAAAGTACATGCGTATAAATAGCAATACAATGTACATGTACATACAGCAATTGTTCAAAATAAGGATGAGAAACATCTTCATTACAACAAAAGAAAATAAATTAATCTAAATATGAACCCTCATTTGTAAACTTCGTCATAAGATAATCTCTCAACTTTACTTTAAAAGTGGGTAAAGTTGAGCTATTTCTAATCGCAGGGGGGGGGGGGTTGTATTCCAAGTACTTGCAGCACGGAAAGAGAAAGACTTTTGACGTGTTGCAGTCTTGAATTAAGGAAGATACGAATTTCCATGACTGGCATTACGGGTGTGTGATGAATTTCGATAAAAATATCAGTCAAATAAGGGGGTGCGAGGCCATTCAATGATTTAAATGTCGATAACGCGGTGAAATAGACAATACGTAGGTCAATCGGAAACCAGTGCAAGTGAGGGAACACTCATGTCAACCCCTAAAATTATTCTTCCAGCCCCTTTTGTAGTTTGTAAATACGATGAAGTTTTGACTTCGAAGTATTGCCCCAAACAGTGCAACAATAATCAATCAAAGAAAGGAACAGTGCATTGTACACAACCAAAAGAGTACTCGTAGTGGTAAATGGACGTAGTTTGCGAAGGATACCAATTCTAATAGAAAGTTTCTTACACAGGTTATGAACGTGAACATCCCAACTTAAAGTTGAATCAATTGAAACGCCTAAGAGGATGTGAGAAGATACATTAGAGATAATTGTTTCGTGTATTGTGACACAAATAGAGGCCCCAGTTTTAGTAACGTGTCTAATTTTAGGGCAAGAAGCAATAACCATACTTTTAGTTTTCTCCGTGTTGACTGCCATGGCATTATTAGAAATCCACGATGAAATTGGGACAACATTATCGTTCATACGAGAAATAATTTGATCAACGCTATCATCTGAAACACAAAAGTCTGGTCGTCAGCGAACATATCTAACTCATCCGTATTAAGGCAAAGGGGAAGGTCGTTGATGAAAATCAAACAAGTTTCCATTTCCAAATTTTAAGGCCAAATTTCTCATTTCAATTAAAATGTTTTTAGAATATGGCCCTTGCTTGATATGGACGTGATGCCGGCAGTCACAACCAAAGAACGGCGAACATAATTCTAATCACCCCTTATGTTGTCCTTATGCCCAGTCAATATGTGGTTTATAACACACCTCATCCGAAGTCATGCATAAGGGAGCACTCGTTTTTTACGGGGAGGGGGGTTTTTGAATTTCAGCGACAAAATAGAATGCAAAAAGCGATCCCCCACCAAATGAAATTTCTACAATTTGACCCCCCTCCCAAAAAATTATCAATCGTGAAAAGTGACTTCCCCTCAAAAAAAAATTCATCAGATTTGATTCATTTACCTTTTGCACCATATGGCCCTAGGGTGAAAATTGGGCCCTTCAAAAGTGTTTGCAAGAAAAAGAGCAACCGATCCCAATTTTCATGCACCAAAAACAGCGACCTTCCCCCAGATGCCACAGTCGGTATCAATTATATAATATTTGACACATCATTTCTCATTTGACCTTTGAACTTTCAAAGAATCGTTTTTGATCTTTATAAATAATCACTAGGGTGAAATTTCAATATCCTATTTGTTTTTCACATCTGCTCCTTCAAACAATATTCTCATTACATACATTTATATCAATTGTCAAACATTTATAAAAGCACAGATTTAGCTAGTTTTGTAAAAAAAATATTCATAGATTCCTCACAGACTACAATGTATAGTAAATCAACATTTTGATGAATTTCCCAAAAATAAAATTACTTGCTCACACATGCACCTGTAACAACCCAAGTCTAATCAAGTATATTAATGTTAATAATCAAGAGTTTATAAATACACAGATTTAGCTAATTTTGTATTCAAAAACAAATTATTCATAGTTTCCTCACAGACTACGATGTACTCTAGAAGTGAATCAACATTTTGGTGACTTTCCAAATTCAAATTTCTCCCACACACATGTACCTGTAACCTCCCTAATCTAATCAAGTACATTAATATCAATAATCAAGAGTCCATAAATACACAGATTTAGCTAGTTTTGTATTAAAAAAACTTATTCGTAGCTTTCTCATAGACTTCAATGTATAGTAAATCATAATTTAGGTGAAATTCCGAAATCATTTTTTTTTGCCAAAACTCAACACAAACCTTCGTAAAATTTGACCCCCTAATCATTGATTGTAAAATTTGAAACCCCTCTTTAAAACGGTTGCGTAAAAGTCAACCCCCTGATTTCCACTGACCCTCCCTCCCCGTAAAAAAGGAATGCTCCCTAAGAATGTACCATACACAAACCTTGTGGCATGTGCTGTATATGTTCGAATGGTTGGACAAGAACATAGTATTTCCCGACAGCGTCGCAATAATACTGCAAAATGTTCACCTTTGATTATCGTTTTTGTCCGTTTGGAGTCCTTGTTGGAAACCAGAGTATTCAGTTCTTTTTTAGAAAGCAGGATAAACCGAGAAATTTCTCTGGTATCGTTTCGCTCGGCCGCAGACGACATCTCTGATTACATTCCCGTTCGCGCTGGCGCAAATGTCGTTTTTGAAGTTAGCGGGTATCAGTTGGCGGAACTGATGCCTGGCATGCAATAGTCCCGACAACTGATGCCTGATAACGTCGTTTACGTGGATCAGCACAAAAAGAATGCATTCCAAGTGACTATTATTTGACGAATCAAAACAGACTGCGGGTGATGTGTGTTATAATATTCATTGTAGCACTAGCAGACGCCTACAAGATAGTAATTTCGTCGTTCTTTCACGCATTGTTCAAAGAGTGTAATCTAAAAAAATGAGGATAAATAATTATTTTTGCATATTAATGAGAGAAGCTAGTGCATGCAACCAAACAGCTGACCAAACCGAAGGACAACAGCTATTGCAGCTACAAATAATGAATTATGAATTATAACACTTCTCAATATTTCATCGAACTCTCCTAAACAAATTCGGAAACATAGAGTAGAATTTTGTAAGATAAAGTAATTAATGAAATACATTATATCAGTTACCGTCTGATTGAAAAATAAAAGTCACAGTCATTTATTGACTCTATAAAAGTCAAACTACGAGCACATGCAGGGATTTATATTGCACTTAAGAATAACCTATAATTATTCACAACTAACACGTGTTGTAGATTGAACAATATGGGCCGTGTTTTACATGACAATCTTTAATCTTCATTTTTCTTGGTTTAAACCTTTGTCACTTTGTTGCCAAATTTGCTGTTCTTGGCGATCTATGCATACGAAAGGGTTCGGTGTGAATGCTAAAATTAGCAGGATTAGAAGAAGTTTTGGATAGTTGGATTTGCACAATTTTTCAAAAAATGAATAAATCTGTTATATATTGAAACATACTTTGCTGACCTTTATAAAAATAACATTCAAAATTTGCGATGTTGTGAAAATGTTAAGAGTCGGAGTTAAAACAGACAAGATGCATCTGATCAACATTATTCGAAACAAATGGCCCATATTAGTATTTTAATGAAAGAAATAAACTTGTCCATTTCCTTGGTAACTAAAGTACTAGTACTATCATGTCCCGTGCACTACAATATTCCCTGACAATATTTAGCATTTATTATGCCTCAAGTAATGAAAAGGTAAAGGAAAGTTTTCAAAAATGACTAGAAGTTATCGTTTTAAGAAATTTGTGCAGTTTGTATTGTTCCATTCAAACATGTACACACGAATAAAAGTTTTTTTTCACAGAAATGAATCCGATTTAAAATCATATATTAATGGTTGTGTTTTTTGTGTTTTAATCGATGACTACATTGTTTCCATGTTTGCACTATTCTGCCCTTTTGTAAAATTTAGGCTGTAAGAAAAAGTCGATTTCATCACACTTTACTTATAATTACTCGCATATTATTATCCCAATGCAGTTCCAGCCGTGTTCATTGTTCCGCCGTGAGAGAAAAAGTTTGTTTCATGAGATCTATTCCTGCATTGTTTTCGAGTCTGTACCAAAAGTCTAAACCAACGTTCTGTACCATCTTCACATCGTTCGCTGAATCTGCATATATTGATTAGAGGGACAAAGTCGCTCTCTTTTGATCTTTTTTGATATCAAGAAAACGTGGAGTGCTTGCATAAAGTCATTCCGTGTACAAAATGGCGACAGTACGTCTTGTCTTTAATCTTGTCTGGCTGCAAGCAGAGTTATGGCTGTGCATAGTTGACCAGGTATTTCAGCATTTTTCAATAAGTCAAACAACACTTACTACTTTTCATACCAAGCAATTCTCATGAAAATTCTCATGAAAATGATAAAACAAAGCGACTTTGTTCTTTTAACTGATATTTCTCAGCCATGCTAGGATCAAGATTCATTCCCTTAATTGAAAGGATTTGCAAAAACAAAACCTCGGTTTACTCTGATTTTAAGATTCAATGAGCAACTTAGAATATTTTTCATGAATATGACCTTGCCAAATAGAAAGTTCATCATTGTTGGAAAGTTCGCAACAACACTAGGACCAGCCACTGTGTGATTTGGTTTACTAGGCTAACACTGTGACACTTTATAAATCATTTTTTTTTGCGTAATAGTGAATATTCACGAATTATCGAGGACGCATACAACGTCAACAGTCTCACTATAGGAAAAATTGCGAGACTGGAGAGAGAAAGTGACGCTTTCTCGAAGTTGATGAGAATCTCTTTTTATTCTCAATCTGGTTAATTCTCGGCGAATATCGAGTTTAGCTAAATTCTCACCAATGAACGGCGAGTCTTATTGATTCTCACCAGTAAATGACGAGTATGATACATTCTTACAGAGAAAATTACTATTCTGACCGTGTTGGTTAGAATTTCTAGTCTCACCGGTGAGAGTCTGTTACGATCCTTGATTCTCACCACGCAGTGCATTTCTCACTGCTCACATGTGAGAATGCAAAATTCTAATGACAGCCTTGAGAATAAGAGATTAAGATTCACTAATTGCGAGAAGGATCACTTACTCGCTCAAGTCTCGCAATTTTTTTCCTATAGTGTCTCCGGTAAAATTTCTCAGAGGTTTACAGGACATTTGACTCTCATGGCAAAGTGAAAACTGTTGTATTTAAGGCAGATAATAACCATGATGAAGCAAAATGGGTAGCAAATCGAAGAGAATTGCCGCTACAACGAGGTATATTCTCCATAAAATAAACTGGGGCCATAACACAGACTTATAATTTTTCTTTAAATGACCATCACCGCCAAGTAAACGAACAACGCCACATAAACTAAATGACCGTCATCACAATACATCAACGATATCTTGAAAAATCAATTGGCAAACATCACGATACATGTCTATCATTGTATCAAGGTAGAACGCACCTCGGGGACAGACATTCGGACTCTCAAACTTTTACAGTTCTCTTCTGATATACTACATGTGGGGGTTCATTTTAAAGCTCTTGGTGAAAGAAAACTTTTCACCGGCTTAGTTTTTTGAAATTCGAACATTTTTATTTTTCCCCATAGAGTTAACACAGGGATGGCGGCCATTTTGAATTTCTAATATCAGTAAATCTTGGGTTATTTGTTTCTCTAGTACCAAAATTTGCACGGTGACCCCCTATTTTTATTCTTGATTTTGAAAGAGAATGATTGAAAGATTCCTTGAGGAAAGTTAGAGCAAAAGTTTAAGTCTTTCACTTTCGAGGTGCATATTACCTTAAATGAGTGGGGTCGTAATGCCACTGTCATCGACGCATTCCAACAGACAGCATCCTAACAGCGTGCCTGCTGCACATATGGATGATCCAAAACAGAGATGAAATGGGCCCCTAACTTGCGAGTAATTCCTTTCTTGTGCAGATTTTAAGAATAGATCACATTCCAATTTCAAACTTATCTATTTGCGTTGTCGCTTCATTGTGCAGTGAAACATGCGTTAGATGAATGTCTGACAGGATGGAAAAGATTAGAGAGACGCCGGGTTCTTTTCCCAGATAGAACAGAATTTTAATCTTGCATGTTAAGACCAGCATGTAGATCTCACATTTTTTAGTCTGAAGATAAACATTTTACTTAGTCCATGTAATAGCCGATCTGTTTCGCAGCAAATAGATATCTTTAGGTAAACCAGAAGGACACAGTTTATTTGTAGCTGTTCAGTATGAAGAAAGTTAGAAACTTAGTTTCGAAATAAAATGCACCCGGTGAAAGGAAGTGTGTACAT